>SKCR01038439.1:0-108203 GCA_019454045.1 Zanthoxylum bungeanum | reverse complement strand
GTTAATTTGCTACAACAACACAATGATCTGTGCAAATAGTGACGCTATGGGTCATTTTGTCCAACAGACCACATAGGTCAGAGAGAGTCAGGAAACCACCTGAGAGGTATGGGTTTCTGATCTCACCTCATGTAGATATTAATCTTATTGAGGAAGCCGAACCGGCTACGTATGAGGAAGCGATACAAAGTATCGACTTCGGTTTATGGCAAGATGCCATGAATTCCGAAATGGATTCCATGTACACCAACCAAGTTTGGATACCGGTTGATGCACCAGAAGGCGTAAAGCCTATTGGTTGCAAATGGGTCTTCAAGAGGAAGACTGACATGGATGGCAACGTACAAACGTACAAAGCTAGGCTTGTAGTGAAAGGGTATCGTCAACGACCTGGTGTCGATTATGACGAAACTTTTTCACTTGTTGCCATGATTAAATCCATTCGGATAATGGTTGCTATTGCTGTATATTTCGATTACGAGATATGGCAGATGGACGTCAAAACCGCTTTCCTTAACGGAAACCTTTTAGAGGATGTTTATATGCAATAGCCTGATGGTTTTGTCTTACCTAGACTTGCAAACAAGGTTTGTAAGTTAAATCGATCCATTTATGGATTGAAACAAACATCACATTCTTGGAACCAACATTTTGAGGGGATCATAAAAGAATATGATTTCGTTCAAAACGAGGATGATCCTTGTGTATATAAGAAAGTTAGTGGGAGCGCACTGACATTCATTGTCCTTTACGTTGATGATGTATTGCTTATTGGCAATGACATTCACATGTTAACATCGGTGAAAACTTGGCTTTCATTAAAATTCTCCATGAATGATCTAGGAGAAACAACCTTTATTCTAGGAATAAAGATCTATCGGGATAGATCTAGAGAACTGCTTGGACTCTCCCAGAGTACATATGTTGACAAAATGTTGAAGAGATTCAATATGGATCAGTCCAAGAGGGGACTGTTTCCAGTGTTACATTGCGTCACTCTATCTAAGGACATGTGTCCTAAAACTTAAGATGAGAGAGACAGTATGAGTCGGATACCGTTCGCCTATGCAATCGGATCGATCATGTATGCCATGATATGTATGCGACCTTAATCTCCTATGCTTTGCGCATGTGTAGTCGCTATCAGGCCGATCCAGGTGATAGTCACTGAATAGTGGTTAAGAATATCCTAAGGTATCTTAGACGAACTAAGGATGCTTTCTTAATCTATGGAGATGGAGAACTTGAGGTAACTGGGTATACCGATGCAAGTTTCCAAACTGATAAAGACGACTGCAAGTCGCAATCTGGGTACATATTTTGTTTGAATAACGGAGCAGTAAGCTGGAAATTTTCCAAGCAATAGACTGTTGCCGATTCAACAATAGAAGCAGAGTATATTGTTACAGCTGAAGCAGCAAAAGAGGCAGTTTGGATCCGAAAATTACTAATTGGAGTATGAGTAGTTCCGTTAACAGGTGAGCCCGTTCCATTGTATTGTGACAATAATGGGGCTATAGCGCAGGCTAAGGAACCGCGGTGTCATCAACGATCCAAGCATGTTCTTCAATGTTTCCATATGATTCGTGAGATCATACATCGTGGCGATTTTAAGATCGAGAAGGTCGCATCAGAAGACAACATTGCAGATCCGCTAAGGAAAGTTATTCCTCAGCAAAAGTTTGAACGACGTGTACATAGTTCAGTTATTAGATGCTTGAGTGACTGGCTATAGGCCAAGTGGGAGATTGTTAGACAATTATGACCCATAGCATCACTATTTATAAAAGACATTGTGGTTTTTTGTATAAATTAATTATGTAGCAATGAAATTGCATTTAATCATTTTGTAATTTGATTACTTAATATATATAAATGATAAAAGTCCCTATGATTAGTTCCGGATTATAAGATATGAGACATTATCAATCCATAAAGGTTTAATCATTAAATATCCCTAGTTGTAATATTATCGAGACTGGACATCGATAATGCGGAATAGACTAGTATCGCATTTATGCGTGTTATTGAAGCGTAATGGCATAGTTCTCAGATATTTAAGTATTGGATACTCATGCAAGTGTGATAGGAGGTTGTGTTTACCGATGGTACAGAAACAACTTCCCTCTGGATAGACCCCGCGGAATCCCATTGGTAGTATGACTATGAGTCTATGGGAATCCGCATCAGGGTAGGTGTATTTGGTCTTAACCTGAGACTTACATCGCTAGTACTTGTGACAATCAATACGCTTTGGTTTTGGTCGTCCAGGACTTTAACAGGTTCTGTGTATGCCTCTTCTAGGTTTATTGAGAATCGTAGTGTATTGGGTGTGATGTCAAGACGAAAGTATCACTTCAGTCATATGGAGATGATGATCACGTAGGGATACAGAACTGGTTCTCTATTGTGTTGCAAACATCGGATAATATGACTTGGTCATGATTATCCGATTAAAGAGACTAGTTGCTTGTAATCCGATATATGCTTTGTACGGGGCAGACACTATTCCAGCCCCAGGCCTTGCATGTGACATCAGATACTGGATTGCAATACGCAATACTACGTATACTACGCCTGATATAGATTATATATTCCATTAAGAATATTATTAGAGAATTGGGTAGGCACAGTGCTTTGCTAGAAGCCAACCATGTCTCGTAAATTGGTAAAAACGTAGTACAAGGTACGTACATGTTCAGATAGTCCGACGACCAAATTTACTGCCAACATATCCAGGGATCTCTTGGGTCGCTTCCCGAAGATTCATCGATGACATATGATTCGAACTTAATTAATCTTGGATTAATAACATAGATATTTTATCTGTGATAAAATACTATTGGAAGAGAGAGAATGATTAATTTGGAATTAATCGATAAAAGAATATATTCGATATATTAAACGAAATTAGATTTCGACACGGAATTAAAATTGGATTTTAATTCGGGCTAACGAATTGATTTAGAATTAATTCACTAGCGACGTGAATAGTAATTTTGCTAGGCATGATTATTTAATTAAATTTGATTTAATTACGTCGCAACGGAAAATTCGTTAATTTGGAATTAACGAACCTGAGCCCGGGATGTGTTTGCGAGGCCACCCCGATTTTGAATCAAGTGCGGCCACAAGTCACATCACTCGTCACATCACTCATCACATCGCATGTCACTTTAGTGATGGATGTCCATTCACCTTTTTGGTTAGTGACAACTAGTCACTATTCATGATGTTGGTTGTTGAGAACCTTTAATGCATTTTTTGGCTCCAAAATTTGGTTTGAATTTTTGAAAGCATATACCAAAATTTGGAAAAGCATTTTTCATTATTGTTTTTAGAAAACAAATACCAAAAAAAAAAAAAAATCTCTCTCTCTCCCAAATAGGCAAAAACCGTGAGCTCCATTGGAGGAAAAAAAATTGTTTTTTCTTTCAATCTTGCTAGCACATTCAAGGAATCATCACTAGGTGATAGGGAAACTAATCTAAGAGCTTGGAATCCTTACAAAGGCTTGGAGCTTGTTCATCCTCAACCAAACTTGGAGCTTGGCCGAATACAAGAAGGAATTTTGTCTTCAACACATCTCAAAATCCGTTCAATATAAGTGTGTTTCCGCCTCACTTCTTTGAGTATTCATTCTTTTCATTGTTTAAATATGATCTTGGGACTATAGTAGAAACCAACAGTCTCATCCCTGATGGACCGTTCATGTTCCGTTAAGGATTCTGTGCCAGGAACAGTATCACTCCGATTTTCATCGAGTTCTACTTTCCACCCACTCATCGCTGCATTTAGGAATTCCTTCTCAAGGAAAACCGCATGTAGAGCAACAAATACTTTGTTCTCTTGTGGGTGATAGAAGTAATTTCCTTTGGTTTCCCTAGGATATCCTACAAATAGGCATTTATCCGATTTGGGTTCAAGTTTAGTACCTTCCAAACATTTGACGTATGCCCAGCAACCTCAAATCTTCAGGAATGAGAAACCCGATTTCTTTCTTATCAATATTACGGAGTCTGTTGAACAGACTTTGATGGAACCTTATTCAAAATAAGTATTGCACTGTTCAATGCATATCCCCATAAGGAAATAGGTAGCTCTGTGTGACTCATCATAGACCTTACCATGTCTAACAAAGTTCAGTTTCTCCGTTCAGACACACCGTTTAATTGCGGTGTTCCGGGAGGAGTCCACTGTGAAAGAATACCATATTCTTTCAAGTAATCAAGAAACCCATTGCTTAAGTATTCTCCACCACAGTCCGACCGTAATGTCATATTACTTTTGCCGGTCTGTTTTTCTACTTCATGTCGAAACTCTTTGAATTTCTCAAAGGTTTCTGACTTGTGTCTCATAAGATACACATAACTATAACGCGATGCATCATCTGTAAAGGTTACGATGTATTCATATCCACCTCTAGCCTGGCTAGACATGGGCCCACATACGTCACTATGAAGGAGGCCTAACAGTTCGGTGGCACGTGCACCTTTACCGCTAAAAGGTGATTTAGGCATCTTCCCTAATAAACAAGATTCGCAGACATCATATGAATTTGGATCAAATCCGTCCAAGTACCAACTCTTCGAATGTTTGGATATACATGTCTTGTTTATGTGTCCCATATATAAGTTTCATCTTTGTTACTTATTTTAAGCCTTTTGTTTGTTACATTATATGTTTGAGATTGATTCATATTCAAAATATAAAGACCATTATTTACATCAGCAGTGTAAATTTCCATATCATTTTTATACATAAAACACCCAATGTTTCTAAATACAAAAGTATACCCACATTGGGCTAACATAGATACAGAAAAAATATTCCTAGTCAAACTAGGTACATAATAACAGTCTGTAAGTTTAAGTACATGCCCCGAGGGCAGTTCCAAAACAAAAATGCCAACGGCCAAAACGACGACTCATGTCTCATTTCCAACGCGGAGGTCAATCTCGCATGAGGCCAGTCTCCTGCTAATTTGCAGATTTTGCACATCAGTTCATATATGAATACCACAACCAGAATTAAAAATCAAATTTTTAAAACTAGTAGTAGACATGTTTATTTCTATAACAAACATACCTGAAGACGGTGCCTTGCCCGCTTTGATTTCCTTCATGTGTGCCTTGTACTCTCAGTAGTCACGCTTCCAGTGACCCCGCTTCCTGCACTGCAGACATACATCTTAGGATTTGTCCTTACCCTTCCAAGAAGGTTTTGACGATTTTGTTTTGCCTTTCCTCTTCTTCTTCTTCTTTACACCTCCAGTCGCCTTGGGCCAAGCCCTCGGAGTTTGAGATGTTGAAGCGAAGTGCACCTCGCGCTTCTTGCCCTTTAGGAGCTCTTTTTCTGCTTCGCGCAGAGTTGACATCAACTCTCCAAGATTTTATCTTGGATCAACATATTGTAGTTCATGATGAACCCACTCCAAGTGTTGGGGAGAGACTGTAAGATCAAATCTACTGAAGTCTCAGCCTCGAAGACAATGCCAATCTGTCCCAGCTGCTCAATGTCAGCAATCATCTGTGACACATGGTGCTCAACAGACGTACCGTCTGACATGCGAGCACGGAAGAGCTTCTTCTGCAACTCATATCTCTGCGATCTAAGATTTGATCAGTGAAGATCATGCAACTTCGCCATCATCTCATCGGGATCCAATCTCTTGTTTTGATGATGGAATTACAGAGTCATAGCAGCAAGCATTACCGATTGAGCAGTCGTATTGTCATCGCTATGAGTCTTCCAAAGCTCTAGCTTAAGTAATTGATCAGGTCGGGGCTTAGGCCCAATAGGTCTCTCTATAGTGTAGAGTAACTTCTCGGATCCCAGGACAATCCTGAGATTCATGTCCCAATCTTGAAAGTTTGTGCCATTAAAGACATTGTCACCCATGATAATATCCTAATGCTTAACTTTCATGTCATCTTAATCGCAATAGTCAAACTATTCAATTAACGATGTATGGGTACAGTCTAACTGTTACAAGAAAAAAAAAAAATATTAGTCCAACTAATAAATATAATTGACGAAATAATTTGAAAGCGCGTAAAGATAAGTATTTGAACGAAATTGCAAATTCAATACTAGCCTCCCACTATTTTTCGGCGAGCCTGTAACCCTTTGTTGAGTACTCAGGAAGCCTAGTTTCCTAGTGGGCTAGGATCCCGTTAAATAACACACAACCTTGACTTTGGCCAACAAGCTGTATGATATTTAACTAGGTAGATCTCTAAGATCAATTGGATCTCATCCAATTCCTAGATCCGGTAGGTGGACCTCCAAGTTTGAAACATATATACAATATATATGCCAATTTATACAATATATTTTCCTAACCTTTTTCCTCTGAATCAACTAAGCCTTGGCTTTGGCAGAACAAGCTTAATGATTCCAGTTAAGCGGAACCCATTGACTTTGGAAAGCTTCGTAATCGATGTCGATGGACAAGAAGTGATATTGATTTTGGCCAAAAATAACAACTTGGACAAGACATACCATATGAAACAAAGCCTTCATGATTCAAACACATCCGCGATTGACAAAGGTCTTGACTTTGGCCAACAAACCAGTGCCAATCTTGGATCTTGAGTAAGAATCACTTAATGGAAGGAAAACGCTTAATATTTGTTGAGGGTTTTTCGCGTAAATTGGCAACCAATTTATTATCTTTGTTAGGTCTCATCATACACCCTTAAGCATGCATTCTAAAAGCATAATAAGGCGCAGTAAATAAATTAATAATGATATGCAGATGGTTATCTCACAGATTGTTCCTAGAACAAATCACTCACCTTCCTCTCCCCGGCTAGCACTATTCTAACTTCTACCCAATAACATAATACAATTAAAGAAACCTCATTAACATTGAGGGGAATTAGGTGAGAAGAGAATTACAAAGAATTGAGAGATAAGGCTGGACACGCAGGTCCAATTTAAAAAATTCTAAATTTACAACAATTTCCAAAATTGCCCTTTCCCTTCTAATATCCATCTGATATACATTATTCATTCAACACATCCATGTATTCAAATAAAGCATGTTATTCAATCAATCTAATACAATTAATTAATCTTTGAATAAAGTGATCATCCAATGTTCAAACAACGATTTGATTTGTGCGAGTCCAACTCGTTTAAGAATAAGTACTCAAAGTACGAATTCTTGAATTATATCGAACTACAATTTAAATCTAATTTAATTCGTATTCAATACTAATTCT
This sequence comes from Zanthoxylum bungeanum, assembly GCA_019454045.1. NCBI lineage: Eukaryota > Viridiplantae > Streptophyta > Magnoliopsida > Sapindales > Rutaceae > Zanthoxylum > Zanthoxylum bungeanum. Next base: position 100,974 of record SKCR01038439.1, on the reverse strand, counting down.
ATATTTAATTCCAAATTAAATAATTACACTTTTAATGCGCTTTTACGACTTAGATTCCAAATCTAATCTAAATGGATCTCAAAGCCCAATTAACATCCAATATCATTTAATTAAAGTCCAATGGGCTTTCAATTAATTTCTTAAGGCATGGACTTTGGTCAATATGGGTCAACCCAAATACCAAAGCTCAATTAAGGAATCACCCTATTTGCCAAGAAACCAATTTCGGCCGATTAGGCCCAATTAAACATAAAAGGCCCATTTGTTATATTTGGACTTAATGGAATGGTTTAGGCCAATTTGGATCCAATCCAATTGACCTAAACCAACTTGGCCCAACCAAGCCCATTAGGCCCAAATACAACATTGTAAGCCCAATTCTAAATTAAGCCCAATTAATCAAATTCTAAAATTCCAAATTTCATAATTTAATTAATTAAAGTGCTTAGCCATGATTAACTATTTAAATTAACATTTCCAAAATACTAATCTAATCAATTAATCATGCTTATTTATCATCAATACATGTCCAACATTATTGAAACAAAAATCATCTAATTTCCATGCTATTAGGCTCACGACATTTATAGGGATTTGAAAACCGATTTCGATTTCAATTCAATTGAATCATAAATCAATTTATCCCAAGAATTTAAACACATCCAATGGTCTTAAAACAAAAAATACCATGACCTAGGGTTTATAGCATCATTCGGCCAACATACCCAAATTGGGGAAAATTAATCCAATTAGTTTTTGATCAATTTGATCACATATAACTCCAAGTTATCCATATAGTAGCATACTCAAACAAATAATTTGGTTAAATCATGCTCAAATCAAATTTACCCAAATTTTAGTATATAAACTCTAATCAAATTTCATACTCAAATTGGCTCCATGATACCATTGTTGGGTTTCTAAGATGTCCCAAGAACATTTAAGCAATGAATTCATGTGAATACTCAAAGAAGAATTTGCAGAATTGTTGGGTTACCGATTAGGCGTAGTATACGTAGTATTACGTATTGCGATCTAGTATCAGATGTAACATGCAAGGCCTGAGGCTGGAATAGTGTCTGCCCCGTACGAAGCATATATCGGTTCACAAGAAACAAGTCTCTTAAATCGGATAATCATGACCTTGTCATATTATCCCGATGGTTGAAACCAATTAGAGTACCAGTTTTGTATCCATGCGTGATCATCATCTCCATATGACTGAAGTGATACTTTCGTCTTGACATCACACCCAATACACTACGATTCTCAATAAACCCAGAAGAGACGTACACAAAACCTTTTTAAAGTCCTGGACGACCAAAACCAAAGCGTATTCATTGTCGCAAGTACTAGCGATGCAAGTCTCAGGTTAAGAACAAATACACCTACACTGATGTGGATTCCCAAAGACACATATTCATACTACCAATGGGATTCCGCGGGGTCTATCCAGAGCGAAGCTGTTTCCGTACCATCGGTAAACACAACCTCCTATCACACTTGCATAAGTATCCAATACTTAAATATATAAGAACTATGCTTTTACGCTTCCATAACACGCACAAGTGCAATACTAGTCTATTCCGTATTATTGATGTCCAGTCTCGATAATACTATGACTATGGATATTTAATGATTAAATCTTTATGGATTGATATTGTCTCATATCTAATAATCTGGAACTAATCATAAGGACTTTTATCATTTATATATTTAAGTAATCAAATTACAAAATGATAAAATGCAATTTCCATTGTCACATAGTTAATTTGTACAAAAACCACAATTTCTTTTACAGATAGTGACGTTATGGGTCATAATTGTCCAACAAAAACTCATTTCTATCTAAGTCCAGTCGTATATGATCACATCATCAAAAGTGCCTCCATTCTCATGTCTCCACATGGATGATCCCGGATCAAGGTCGCTGCATAATTATAGAATAGACCGCAGCTATAGTTAAACCACAAACAAAGTACCCGCTTTATTTACTCTTAATGGACTATTTTATATTACATACTTCAGACTTAAATACTCTTGTGTATGACTCTCATACACTAATTCTGAAGGCACATAAGTGATCTAGGGTAATCAAGATAATTTACAATATGGGATATTAAACAAACACTTTGACAAATAAATAATGCATCATTTTATTTCATAATATATAAAATACCGTTTACATTACATGAAGCTCTATGGCATATATCCCAACAAATATAATCCATGATTGACATTGTACGCTTATAAAATGACGTAATACATATATATACTCTTGTACAAAACCATTATGGTGCTATCTAACTTCTGAGGGTAAGGTTGAAATAAATCAAATATCCCTAGCAAACTTGTTAACGCCTCGCGATACTGACTTATGAGTGTCACGACCCTCGAACGAGCTATTGAGGCAGTGATCATCTATTGGTTCCGAGTCAGGATGCAAGGGACTGAGCATCGTGACTCATACACGTGTCACGATGCTAAGTGTTGAGCATCGTGACTCGCATAAAAAAGAATCGAGGCAGTGAGCTTCCTCTCTTTTCACATCACGACGTTGTCCTTTGGCATCGTGACACCCATATTTAAAAACTGAAAGATATATCAACTTCCCAGTTCGCGTTGCGACTCCGGTCAATTGGTGCTACAACGCTCACACGAATAGAAATGGGGAGAAGGCATCCTCGGTTGCACTTCGCGACTCCAAGGTCTTAGCTTCACGACGCTAGCTCATTTTCAAGGCTAACACAAATTCTTCATCTTCACTCTAAAAATTTACAACACCATTCAAGCCATATCAACAACAAATATAAAATTCATCACCTTCTAACATCTTCACAACATGCATTCCCTAGACTACCACTTAGTTCAATACTTAGGATATCCTAATTTGGGGTTTCTCACAATCACTACATTCTTAGCTCAAAAATTTCCCAAACACCCTCAACTTAAATCATTAACATATATCTATCACCAAATTGTCAAAACTCAATATCTCAAGATTTGGGTCAAATATTTCCTTACCTTAAATCAAATCTTCCTTCACTAATAGAACTTCCAAGCTTTATTTTCCTTTTTCTAGACTTGCATAGGGTTATTACTCACTGGAGTTATCTTGGAATTGGTTGGAGAGATGAATAAAATTTCTAAAAATTGGGCTATGGAGTTCTCGGCTAAGGGGAAGAAAATATGGGTTTTCCAAATTTGATTTATTTATTTCTAATACATGCTAGCCATTTTCTAGAGAAATCTTGAAAGTTTGGTCTTTTCTAACAAAATGAAGGACTTGGGCTTAAATTTTTGATTTTTGTTAGGCCTTTACTTGGGCCAAGCTTATTCTAATTTAATTATGGCCCATATGTTATAAAACAACTAGTTGGGATTTACTTAAAGTTAGCCCACTAAGTCGTCCCTAAAATTTCTGCTAATGCTCGGGGGAAAATTTTATCTAAGTTGCCAAGTTACTATTCGAGTTAAGCTATGTAATTTCATGTCATTACAATTCCCTCCTTAAAATATTTCATCCTTTAATCAGCACACCTAAAGGTATGAAACTTACCTTCTTCTGTGAATAGCTGGAGATATTGCTCCCTCATGGCTTTTTCTAGCTCCCATGTGGACTCATGTCCCTTATGGTGTTCCCAAACCACTTTGACTAAGTGAATTCATCGAGATCATAGCTTCCTTGTCTCTCTATCCACTATAGATATTGCTGCTCAAGGTAAGATAAATCTTGACTAACATCAATTGTCTGGGGCTCTAACACATGAGATTCATCATGCAAGTATTTGCATAACATAGATACGTGAAACACATGATGTATACTATCCATGTTGGGTGGAAGTACCAGCTCATAAGCTTTCCCTTCAACTCTTCGAAGTATCTAGAATGGCCTGACATACCTATGGCTGAGCTTAACCATCTTGCCGAATCTCATTATTCCATTAAAATGAGATATTTTCAAGAACACTGAGTCTCCTACCTGAAACTCTAAATATTTCCTCTTGCGATCAACATAACTTTTCTGGCGACTTGTGACAGAGGAATTATACATTTGCCATGACCTCGACCTGTGTGGTTCAGCGAGATTATCCGTGATCGTCATAATCTACGGGTGGATAGATTATGGACACGAAATTTGATTTCGTGACGGATATACCTGAACCTAGAGAGTCTCAATAATGAAACATACTCGTAGAGCACTAGAGCAACATTAATAAATAATATTGATTATTTATAAAGTCGTTTAATGGTTAAACGCAAGATACGTGCTAAAGAGATTAGATAGTCATTTACTTAATTATTGTGTATTTACATTTAATACTTGATTAATTTAAATACACATTAATTAATAGTCAAAAAGAGTTATTTGACTTATATCCTAAATGAATATATGTTTTTAATATTTAATGTAAATATTATACATATATTTAATATATTTGTATTTAATTAATTAATTAATTATTTAATTGTTAAATGATTAAATTAATTAAAATATAAATATCTTACATTAGGATATTTAAAGTAAAGGATGTTAGTTGCAATTGTTGACTTAAATAAATATCTATAAAGTAGTTTTAGATATTTGTATTAAGATAACAAATGCATTTGAAATGATTTTGAAATGAAATATTTGGTATATACTTGTTACAAATTTCAGCCAAGGCTTATATGCACAAGTATATATTGTTTTCATTTGCTTTTCATTTGGTTAACCTAATACATTTCACAAAACATAAATCTCCATTGAAGAAGCTAAAGGAACTTTGAGAAAAAGAAAGACAAAATCAAAAAGGCTTGGAAATTTAGTAAGTTTCTCAAACTTGCTATTAGTAAGGAATTTGTTCCTTAAGTTCTAGGCTTTAATATATGATATTCTTAGGATGTTTCTTTCTTTGTTCCATGTGTTTTTGTTGATGGAAGTTTTGGTGAAGTGTGAAGCATGTGTAATGAAGGAAGTGTATAACTATTGTAGTAATAAACTTTCTTTTAAGGTTTTTGGAAACCATGTTGCTAATCTAGAGTTATTGACCCACTCTTAAATGACCTAGATTTGATCTTGAGTTGTTTCATTGTGTTGAGACTTGGATTGGATGGAAGAATGATGATTAAAGTAATTGATTTAAACTATTTGGTCTAATTTGTCCAATTTGAGGAAATTGAAAAATTAGGGTTCATGACCAATTCCAAATTTGGGGGTTTTCATATATTTTGTGTATTTGGATGTGTATATGATGCATATAAATTTTCATGTTCATTGGATTACATCTTGATGTGTTTTGATGCATGAAATGACAAAGTGCACAAATGGCACCCCTAATGGAGCTCTCGGCCAAGAATTAAAAAATTGGGGATTTTGATTCTTTTGGTGTTTTGATGGTTTGAGCATGCTAAGTTCATCTTAGAAATGATTTAGAATCATTCAAAATTGATTAGATCAATTTCGGACTAAAATGGACAAAATACCATATAAGGGTAATTTGGTAAATTCACTTGAATATGATTCATTTGAATTTTGTTTTCATAATTTGATTATTGGAATGTTAAATAAATATGTTTATTTAATAAATCCGAGAAAAAGTTATTAAATCGAAAAATATGATTTTCCACCGCTTCCGCTGCGTTACCGGATTCACCCCCTAAAAACCCCTACAGTAAGTCGTTGTTTTCACCGTAGATGCCGAAGTTTAAGAACTACCTTCGGGTATGTACCTAAATTTGGAAACTGTTATAATGTAACTAGTTTGACTAGATACATTATCTCTATATCAGTGTTTAACCTGCTGCGGGTGAACCTTTATATTTTAGAACACTAAAGTGTTTCATTATATAAAGATGATATTGAGATAAACACATTAGATGTGAATAACAGAATTTATATTTTGAATATGAACAAATCTCGAATATATATATGAAAAATAAATAGCTCAACTGATTTGATCAGATGAAACTAATTGTGGCATTGATGTTTGGGACACAATTAAACAAGAATCATATATCCACACTTTCGAAGAGTGGGTACTCGGACTAATTTGATTCTAATCAAATAAAGTCTACGAATCTAGTTTATTGGGCAAAGTGCCTAAAACACTATTTACTTGGTAAAAGTGTAAATTCCACCGACCTGTTAGCCATAGTTCATAGTGAAGCAAGTGGGCCCATGTCTAGCTAGGCTAGAAGTGGATATGAATATTTCGTGACCGTTATGGATGTGGCATCGCTTTATGGTAATGTATTTCTTTTGAAGAACACAAATCAGAAACTTTAGAGTTTCAACACGAAATAGACAAACAGATCGGCTATAGTATTAAACCGTCATGGTAAGACCGTAATGGAAATTACGTAAGCAATAAGTTTCTAATATACTTGAAAGAGTATGGTATTCTTTCAAATGAGGACTCCGCCCGGAACACGTCAGTTTGACGGTGTGTCCGAACTGAGTAACCGAATTTTGTTGGACATAATTAGGTTAATCATGAGTCGCTCTAAGCTACCATTTCCTTCAACGGATAAGCATTACCAGTGCAAGAACTTATTTTGAATAAGGTTCCAATAAAAATCTGTTTGACAGACATCATATTAGATATTAACGGGAAAGAAACCGGGTTTCACATTCCTGAAGATTTGGGTATGCTGGGCATACGTTTGGGTGATACCAAACTAAAACCCAAATTGGATAAGTGTCAATTGTAGGTTATCCTAAGGATACCAAAGTATTGTACTTATACAACTCACTTGAGAACAATTAGATTGTTGCTCACCATGCGGTTTTTCTGAGAGGAATACCGATATGCAGTGGTAAGTGGGAGGATAATAAAACTCGATGAAAATCAGAGTAAAATTATTCCAGGCATCGAATCCTAATGGAACACAAAATAGTTCATCAAGGATGAAACTATACCATTAATCTTTGTATAGACAAAAACCGCGTATGTCGGAGAGAGTCAGAAAACAACCTGGGGTATGGGTTTCTAATCTCACCTCGTGAAGATGTTAATCTTTTGAGGTATACCAACTGACTACGTATGAGGAAGTGATACAAGGTATCGACTCCCTATTATGACAAAGTGTCATGAGTCCGAATTGGATTCCATGTATATCAACCAAGTTTGGATACTAGTTGATGTACCGCAAGGCATTGTGCCTATTGGTATTATAAGTCTTCAAGGAAGACATACATGGATAATGCTTGCTAAAGCTGCGTATTTCATTTATGAAATATATCAGCTTAACGAGAAAATCGTTTTCCTTAAAAGGAAACCTTTAGGAGGATGTTTACAACATCCTGACGGTTTTGTCGTACCAAAACTAGCAAAGAAGGTTTGCAGGTTATTCGACCCATGTTTAGATTGAAGCAAGCATAGGTTCTTGGAATTATCGTTTTGATGTAATCATAATGGAGTATGATTTAATTCAAAACGAAAAGATTCTTGTGTATATAAGAGGGTTAGTGGGAGCGCACTGACAGTGGCTGTCCTAAATAATAATGATAATATGTCATTTCTTTGAAATGATATTCCCATAAAAACTATTGGTGAAAGCTTGGCTTTCGAGAAAACTCTCCGAGAAATCGTACATTGAAAAATGTACGCGACCTGGTGTCTCATACGCTTTGAGCATATGGATTCAAAAACAGGCCAATCCAAGTGATAGTCACTGGATTGATGTTAAGAACATCCGTTATTATCTTAGAGAACTAAGGATGATGTCTTAGTCTATGGAGAAAGAGAACTTGACGTGACTGGGGTCACTGTAGCAAGTTTCCTAAACCGATAAAACGACTATAAGTCGCAAATGGTACTATACAGTTTGAATAACGGTACAGTGAGCTGGAAATCTTCCAAGCAAGATTCTGTTACCGAATAATCAACAAATGCGGGTTATTGCTGCAGCTGAAGCAGCAATAGAAGCCTTCTGGGGTCGGTAAATATCTAATTAGATTAGATATAATTATGTTAGCAGCTAAGCTAGGCTTGAGCACAGGCTAAAGAATTAATGGTCTCATCAACGATCTAGATACATACTTCGATATTCATCTGATTCGTTCGGATCATACATCGTGGCGATGTAATGATCGAATAAATCGCATCAGACGATAATAATGTAAATTCACTGACGAAAACCTTTTCTTAGCAATTTGAGCCAACCGTACATAGTGCGGGTGTCAAGCACTTGAGTGACTGGCTATAGGCCAAGTGGGAGATTGTTGGACAATTATGACCCATAGCGTCACTATTTATACAGATCATGGTGTTGTTGTACAAATTAACTATGTGACAAAGGAGATTGCACACTTATCATTTGTGATTAGATCACCTAGATATATAAATGATGAGAGGTCCTTGTGATTTGTTCCTGGATGGAGAATGATATGAGACAGTATCAGTCCACGAAGGATAAATCATTAAATATCCCTAGTCAGAGTATTACCGAGATTGGACATCGATAAATACGTAAAAGACTAGTATTACACTTGTGCGCGTTGTGAGGGCACAACGGTATAGTTCTCATATATTTGGGTATAGGATACTCATGCAAGTGTAATAGGAGGTTGTGTTTTACCGATGATACGGGAAACAGCTTCGCTCTGGATAAGACCCCCTTAGAATTCCATTGGTAGTATGACTATGTGTTTATGGAAGTCCGAAATCAGGGTAGGTGTATTTGGTCTTAACTTGAGACTTGCACCGCTAATACATACGGCAATCAATATTGTTTGGTTGAGGTCGTCCAGGGCTTTAACCAGTTTCTGTGTACGCCGATTCTGGGTATATCGAGAATCTTAGTGTGTTGGGTGTGGTGTCAAGACGGAAGTGTCACTCCAGTCATTTGGAGATGATGGTCACGTAAGATACGGGACTGGTTCTCTTAAATACTGCGCAGCTATCGGGATATTATGACTAGGTCATGTATATCCGATTATAGTGACTAGTCACCAGACATCCGACATGTGCTTCGTACGGGGCAGACACAATTCGAGCCCTAGGCCTAGCACGTGATCATCCGATACTGGACAGAGATACGCAATACTACGGTATACTACACTTGATACATATCTTTTATTCCTGTAAGGATGTTTCCGGAGAATTGGGGAGGCATGGCGCTTTGCTAGAGGCCAACATTGTCTTGTAATTCGGTATAAACGTAGTACGAGGTACTTATGTGTTCGGATAGTCCGACGACCGAATTTACTACCAACAGATCCGGGGATCTCATGGGTCCTTCCTAAAGATTCACACGATGACGTATAACTCGCACTCTAAATTAATCTGGGATTAATTAGAAGAGAGAGAAAATAATCTGGGATAAATTACGGAGATATTTTATCTGGGATAAAAATATCATTAAAGAGAGATAACGATTAATTTGGAATTAATCGAGAAATGAATATATTTGATATTAAAGAAATTGGAATTTCGACGCGGAATTAAAAAAATTAGATTTTAATTTGGGCGAACGATTAATTTAGAATTAATTCGTTAGCGATGTGAATAGTGACTTCGCTAGCGTAATCATTTTAATTACGACGCACAGAAAATTTGTTAATTTAGAATTAGCGACCGAGCCGGGATGATTTGCGAGCGAATCATTCGCATTTCGAATTCGAGTGCTGTTAGACATTATGACCCATAGCGTCACTGTTTTGTAAATGATATTGTATTATTGTACAAAATTAACTATGTGATAATGAAATTGCCTTTTACCGTTTTGTAAAATTATTTACTTTGATATATTAATGGCAAAAGTCCGTATGATTAGTTCTGTATTGAGATGATATGAGACAGTATCAATATAAAAGGTTTAATCATTAAATATCCCTAGTCGGAGTATTATCGAGATCGGACATCGATAATGCGGAATAGACTAGTATTGCATTTGTGCATGTTGTGAGGCACAACGGCATAGTTCTCATATATTTAAGTATTGGATACTTATGCAAGTGCGATAGGAGGTTGTGTTTTACCGATGGTACGGAAAACAGCTTCGCTCTGGATAGACCCCGCGGAATCCCATTGGTAGTATGTCTGCGTGTCTATGGGAGGCCGCATCAGGGTAGGTGTATATGGTCTTAACCTGAGACTTGCATCGCTAGTACTTGCGACAATCGGTAAACTTTGGTTTTGGTGGTTGGGGACTTTAACCGGTTCTGTGTTCACCACTTCTGGGTTTATCAGGAATCGTAGTGTACTGGGTGTGATGTCAAGATGGAAGTATCACTTCAGACATATGGAGTTGATGATCGCGCAGGACACAGAACTAGTACTCTATAAAAGGTTGCAACCGTCGGGACAATATGACCAGGTCAGGATTGTCCGATTTAAAGAGACTAGTTGTTTGATGTCCGATATATGTTTCGTACGGGGCAGACACACTTCCAGCCCCAGGCCTAACATGTGATCGTTCGATACTGGATCGATGTACGCGATACTACGGTATACTACGCTTGATATAGATCTAATATTCCAGTAAGAATATTTCTGGAGAATTGGGTAGGCATGGCGCTTTGCTAGAAGCCAACCTTGTCTTGTAAATCGGTAAAAACGTAGTACGAGGTACGTACGTGTTTGGATTATCCAACGACCGTATTTACTGCCAACATATCCGGAGATCTCTTGGGTCGCTTCCTGAAGATTCACCTATGATGTTTGATTCGAACTTTATTAATCTTGGATTAATTACGGAGAAACTTTATCTTGGATAAAATGCCTTATTAGGAGAGAGAGAGAGATCGATTAATTTGGAATTAATCGATAAAATAATATATTCGATATATTTTAAACGAAATTAGATTTCGACGCGGAATTAAAATCGGATTTTAATTCGGGCAAACGAATTAATTTAGAATTAATTCATTAGCGAACTGAATAGTAATTCCGCAAGGCGTAATTATTTAATTCACGTCGCGACGGAAATTCGTTAATTCGGAATTAGCGAAACCGAGCCCGAAAGTGTTTGCGGACACATTCGTATTTTGAATCGAGTGGTATCCGCAAATCGCATCGCGATATCTCATTACTTGATACGAATAGATGATGGATGTATCTAGTCACCTTTAAGGGATGATACATTATCTCTATTCTCAAAGTGTGGTAATGATGGCAAATGATGGGTTTCATTTTGGAGGGAAAACCTTTCACGGTTTTGAAAGGGTTTTTGATTAAAAAATTGATTTTTGGTATTTGATATCATATTATTTTTGCTTTTCATTTTGTCTCTCACGGTTTTTGAAACCTTTGAGAACAAAATTGATAAGTATACTCCCCTCTTCCTCTCCCTCACGCACGCCGTGAGCTTCAAACAAAGGCAGAAAATTTTTTTTTCATTCTCCATTTTTGCTAGCACAAGCAAGGATCAAAAGAGGTGATAGGGAAACAACCTTGGAGCTTGGAACACTTGAAGATTCGCAGCTTCTCTCCATCTTCTTGCTTGGCCGAAACTTCCACCTTGAAGACTCAAGGATTGTCTTCACCATTTTCGTCACAAAGCTTAGTAAGTATGATTCCGCCATATTTCTAGCTTTGCATGTATGTTATTGTTGTATTTCTATGGCTTAATCTTTCTTTGGGACTAATTATAGAAACCAACAATGGTATCATTGAGCCATGTTTAAGCATGAAATACATTAGGGTTAATTTGGGGAAAATTGATTGAAGCATGTTCTTGTGAAATTGGATGCTAAAGTATGCTTATATGCATGTTATTTGATATATTACATGATCAATTTTAAGAAAAATGCATTGGATGATTTTTCCCCCAAAATGTTGTCTTGGCCGAATGTGGAGGTGCTTCCATTGATTTGGAATTTTTCATGCACAAGCTTATTTGATGACTTAAGCATGATTACATGTATGATATATGATATAATACATGATCAATTTTGAGAAAAATGCATTGGATGATTTTTCCCCAAAATGTTCCTTTGGCCGAATGTGAGGTACTTCCATTAAGTTGAATTTTTGCATGCACAAGTTCATTGGATGATTTGAGTGTGCTTAAATGTTGTAATATGATGTATTACATGATCAATTTTGAGAAAATTGTATTGGATATTTTTTCCCCAAAATTGATGCCTTGGCCGAATGTGTAGGTCATTTTATTGATTTGGAATTTTTCATGCACAAGTTTATTAGATAACTTAAGCATGATTAAATGTATGATATTTGATGTAATACATGATCAATTTTGAGAAAAATGCATTGGATGATTTTTTCCCTAAAATTGATGCTTGACCGAAAATGGAGGTCTTTTCACTTATTGAATTTTTGCTTTCAAGTTCATTAGATGACTTAAAATATACGGATAATAGATTAGTGATTCAATTGGATTGAAAAACAAATCGAACCGCAAAAATCTCTCTTGGCCGAATACAACATGACATGTTAAAGGACTTGATTTTTGTTCAAATAAATGTTAGACAAGTGTTTTGAACAATTGATGATTAATGAATTAAATTGGTGTTTTTGAAATATTTGGTTTAATGAATTAATCATGCAATACACTTTAATTAATTGAATTTTAAAATTTGGAATATTAAAATTTAATTAATGGACTTTTATGTTTAATTGGGCCTTATGGGCTTGAAATTGATTTTATGGCACTTAAGGGTGATTCCTTATTTGGGCTTGGTAATTGGGTTTGACCCACATTGACCAAAGCCCAAGCCTTTATAAATCAATTGAAAGCCCATTGGACTTTAATTAAACACACATTGGATGTTTGTTGGGCTTGGAGACCCAATTTGATAAGATTTAGAATCTAATCTTTAAAAGCACATTAAAAGTGTAATCATTTAATTTGGAATTAAATAAATTGAATTTATATTGAATGCGACTTAAATTGGATTTAACGGGTAGTTCGATATAATTCTTGAATTCGTACCTTATGTACTTATTCTCAAACGAGTTGGACTCGCGCAAAATCAAACCGTTGATTGAACATTGGATGATCACTTTAACAAAGACTAATTAATTGGATTGGATTGGTTGTATAGCATGTCTTGAATGAATATACATGTATGTGATGAATGAATAGTGTATAGCGGATGGATATTAGAAGGGAAAGGGTAATTTTAGAAATTATTGTAAATTTAGAATTTATAAATTGGACCTGCGTGTCCAGCCTTATCTCTTTTATCTCTTTGTATTCTCTTCTCACCTAATTCCCCTCAATGTAAATGAGGTTTCTCTTTTGTATTATGTAATTGGGTAGAAGTAGAATATTACTAGCGGGGAGTGGAAAGGAGTGATTTGTTCTAGGAACAAATGTTTTACATATCCATCCGTATATCACTATTAATTTATTTTATGCACTTTATGATGTTTTAGAAGCATGCTTAAGGGTGTATGATGATGAGACCTAACAAAGATAATAAATTGGTTGCCAATTACGCAAAAATCCCTCAATCTATATTAAGCGATTATCCTTCCATTGAATGATTCTTGTTCAAGATCCAATTGGCATTGGTTTGTTGGCCAAAGTCAAGACCTTGTCAATTAGGATGTACTTGAATCATGAGAGTTTTGTTCCACATCGGTGTCTTGTCCAAGTTGTGATTTGTTGGCCAAAGTCAAGATCACTTCTTGTCCAACGACATTGATTACGAAACTATCCTTGTCAATGGGTCCCGCTTAACTGGAATCATTAGGTTTGTTGTGCCAAAGCCAAGGCCTAGATGATTCGGAGGATATGGTTAGAAAATGTATTAGATACATTGGCATATGCAATATGTTTAGGACTTGGATGTCCACCTAACCGGATCTAGGAATTGGATTGGATCCAATTGATCTGTGAGATCTACCTAGTTAATAGCATACAGCTTGTTGGCCAAAGTCAAGGTTGTGTGTTATTTAACGGGATCCTAGCCCACTAGGAAATAGGATTTCCCGAGTTCTCAACAGAGGGTTAGAGACTTGATAAAAATAGTGGGAGGCTAGTATTGAATTTGCAATTTCATTCAGATACTTAGCCTTACGCGTCTTTCAAAATTTTTCGTTAATTAATTAAAATTAGTTGGACTAATTCATTGTTATTTTTTTGTAACAGTTTGACTGTACCCATTTTATCGTTAACTAGATAGTTGGACTATCGTAGTTGAGATGGCAAGCAAGGTAAGTGTCCGAGACATCATCATGGGTGACAATGTCTTTAAGGGCACAAACTTCGCTGATTGGGAAATGAACCTAAGGATAGTCCTTGGGGCTGAGAGGATGCTGTACACTATACAAACACCTCTCCCGCCTAAGCCCACTGACCCACTTGAGCTGGAGTTATGGAAAACTCACAGCAGTGATTGTGACACAGCTCAGGCTATTATGTTAGCTTCGATGACTCAGCACTTTCGTCGCCAAAATAGGGACTTGGATCCTTATAATATGATGGCTAGACTGCGAGATCTCCACCGCTCCAATAAGCGGATGGAGAGATATGAGTTGGTGAAGAAACTCTTCCGCGCCCGAATGAATGACTGAAGGCGCATCAGTTGAGGCCCACGGGGCTCAAATGATCGCCGATATTGATGAGTTGGCCAATATGGGAATAGTCTTGGAGGCTGAGCTGACCATAGATATGATCTTACAGTCACTTCCTGATACTTGGAAACAAATCATAATCAACTACAAGTTGATGGATACAGATGACACTCTTGGAGAGTTGTTATCCATTTTGAAGGAGTCTGAAAAAGAACTCCACAAAGGGGGCAAGCGCGAGGCGCACTTTGCATCGACCTCTCAGAGGCCAAAGGCTGGGCTCAAAGCTACTGGAGGGGTGAGGAAGAAGAAACATAAGAAAAAGGGTAAAGGCAAGTTGACAAAAGCTTCTGGGAAGCCAAGGGACAAGTCTCAAGATGTCTGCCTCAACTGCGGCAAGAAGGGTCACTGGAAACGTGACTGCCGAATGGGCAAGGGACACAAGGAGGATATCAAGGCAGGCAAGGCACTAGCCTCTGGTATGTTTGTTATTGAGATAAATATGACTACTTCTAGTTTTAAAAATTGGATTTTTGATTCTGGTTGTGCTGCTCATATATGTACTGATTTGCAGGATCTGCAGAATAGCAGGATGCTGACTTCAGGGGAGATTGACCTACGAGTCGGAAACGGAACTCCAGTTGCTGTTTTGGCTGTAGGGACTTTTGTTTTGGAATTGCCCTCGGGGCATATGCTTAAACTTTTGAACTGTTATTATATACCTAGTTTGACTAGGAATATTATATCTGTATCTTTGTTAACCCAGCATGGGTACACTTTTGTATTTAGAAACACTGGGTGTTATTTATATAAAAATGATGCAGAAATTTGCACTGCTGTTGCAAATAATGGCCTTTATATTTTGAATATAAATGAATCTCCTAAACATAAAATAACAAACAAAAGGCTCAAAAGGAGTAATCTAAAAGATGAAGCTTACATGTGGCATTGTCGTCTAGGACACATTAACAAGACTCGCATATCCACACTTTCGAAGAGTGGGTACTTGGACGGATTTGATCTTAATTCATATGATGTCTGCGAATCTTGTCTTTTAGGCAAAATGCCTAAATCACCTTTTAGTGGTAAAGGTGAACGTGCCACAGAACTGTTAGCCCTCGTTCATAGTGACGTATGTGGGCCCATGTCTAGCCAGGCTAGAGGTGGATATCATTACTTCGTAACCTTTACGGATGATGCATCTCGTTATGGTTATGTGTATCTAATGAGACACAAGTCGGAAACTTTTGAAAAATTCAAAGAGTTTCGACACGAAGTAGAAAAACAAACAGGCAAGAGTATAAAACATTGCGGTCGGACCGTGGTGGCGAATACTTAAGTTATGAGTTTCAAGATTACTTGAAAGAAAATGGTATTCTTTCACAGTGGACTCCTCCTGGAACACCGCAATTAAACGGTGTGTCTGAACGGAGAAACCGTACCTTGTTAGACATGGTAAGGTCGATGATGAGTCGCACTGAGCTACCTATATCCTTCTGGGGATACGCTTTAAACAGTGCAGTACTTATTTTGAATAAGGTTCCGTCAAAGTCTGTTGAACAGACTCCATATGAGATATGGACAGGGAGGAAACCAGGTTTCTCTTTCCTGAAGATTTGGGGATGCTGGGCATATGTTAAACGTTTGGAAGGTACCAAACTAGAACCCAAATCAGATAAATGCCTTTTCGTGGGATATCCTAAGGAAACCAAAGGATATTACTTCTATCACCCACAAGAGAACAAAGTATTTGTTGCTCTACATGCATTTTTCCTTGAAAGGAATTCCTAGATGCAGTGGTAAGTGGGAGGAAAGTAGAACTCGATGAAAATCGTAGTGATACTGTTCCTGGCAATGAATCAACGACGGAACATGAACAGACCATCCAGGATGAGTCTGTACCACAATCTTCATATACACAAGGACCGCGTAGGTCGGAGAGAGTCAGGACAGTACCTGAGAGGTATGGGTACCTGATCTCGCCTCATGTGGATATTAATCTTATTGAGGATAATGAACCGTCTACGTATGAGGAAGCAATACAGGATATTGATTCCGCTTTATGGCAAGAAGCCATGAAGTCCGAGATGGATTCCATGTATGCCAACCAAGTTTGGACACTGGTTGATGCACCAGAAGGCGTAAAACCTATTGGATGCAGATGGATCTTCAAGAAGAAGACCGACATGGATGGCAACGTGCAAACATACAAAGCTAGGCTTGTAGCAAAGGGGTATCGTCAACAATATGGTATTGATTATGACGAAACTTTCTCACCCGTTGCCATGATTAAATCCATTCGGATAATGCTTGCAATAGCTGCATATTTCGATTACGAGATATGGCAGATGGACGTTAAAACCGCTTTCCTTAACGGAAACCTTTTGGAGGATGTTTATATGCAACAGCCTGACGGTTTTATCGTACCTAGACTTGCAAACAAGGTTTGTAAGTTAAATCGATCCATTTATGGATTGAAGCAAGCATCACGATCATGGAATCAGCGTTTTGATGAAATCATAAAAGAATATAATTTCGTGCGAAACGAAGATGACCCTTGTGTATACAAGAAGGTTAGTGGGAGAGCACTGACTTTTATTGTCCTTTATGTCGACGATGTATTGCTTATAGGCAATGACATTCCCATGCTAACGTCGGTGAAAGCTTGGCTTTCATTAAAATTCTCCATGAAAGATCTGGGAGAAGCAGCCTTTATTCTGGGAATAAAGATCTACCGGGATAGATCTAGAAAGCTGCTTGGACTCTCCCAGAGTACATATATTGACAAAGTGTTGAAGCGATTCAGCATGGATCAATCCAAGAAGGGATTGATGCCAATGTTACGTGGTATATCTCTATCTAAGAACATGTGTCCTAAGACACAAGAAGAGAGAGATAACATGAGTCGGATACCGTTCGCCTCGGCAGTCGGATCGATCATGTATGCCATGATATGTACACGACCTGATGTGTCATATGCTTTGAGCATGTGCAGTCGCTATCAGGCCGATCCAGGTGAAGGTCACTGGATGGCAGTTAAGAATATCCTTAAGTATCTTAGACGAACTAAGGATGCTTTCTTAATTTACGGAGAAGGAGAACTTGTGGTATCTGGGTATGCCGATGCAAGTTTCCAAACCGACAAGGACGACTTCAAGTCGCAATCCGGGTACATTTTTTGTTTGAATAACGGAGCGGTGAGCTGGAAATCTTCCAAGCAAGATACTGTTGCCGATTCAACAACTGAAGCGGAGTACATTGCTGCTGCGTCGGAAGCAGCAAAGGAGGCAGTTTGGATCCGAAAGTTCCTAATCGGATTAGGAGTAGTTCCATTAGCAGCTGAGCCCGTCCATTGTATTGTGACAATAACGGGGCTATAGCACAAGCTAAGGAACCAAGGTCTCATCAACGATCCAAGCATGTTCTTCGGCGTTACCATCTGATTCGGGAAATTATACATCGTGGCGATGTAAAGATCGAGAAGGTCGCATCAGATAACAACATTGCAGATCCGCTGACGAAGGCTGTTTATCCGCATGTGTTTGAACGACATATCATAGTTCAGGTATTAGATGCTTGAGTGACTGGCTATAGGCCAAGTGGGAGATTGTTAGACATTATGACCCATAGCGTCACTGTTTTGTAAATGATATTGTATTATTGTACAAAATTAACTATGTGATAATGAAATTGCCTTTTGCCGTTTTGTAAAATTATTTACTTTGATATATTAATGGCAAAAGTCCATATGATTAGTTCCGTATTGAGATGATATGAGACAGTATCAATATAAAAGGTTTAATCATTAAATATCCCTAGTCGGAGTATTATCGAGATCGGACATCGATAATGCGGAATAGACTAGTATTGCATTTGTGCATGTTGTGAGGGCACAACGGCATAGTTCTCATATATTTAAGTATTGGATACTTATGCAAGTGCGATAGGAGGAGGTTGTGTTTTACCGATGGTACGGAAAACAGCTTCGCTCTGGATAGACCCCGCGGAATCCCATTGGTAGTATGTCTGCGTGTCTATGGGAGGCCGCATCAGGGTAGGTGTATATGGTCTTAACCTGAGACTTGCATCGCTAGTACTTGCGACAATCGGTAAACTTTGGTTTTGGTGGTTGGGGACTTTAACCGGTTCTGTGTTCACCACTTCTGGGTTTATCAGGAATCGTAGTGTACTGGGTGTGATGTCAAGATGGAAGTATCACTTCAGACATATGGAGTTGATGATCGCGCAGGACACAGAACTAGTACTCTATAAAAGGTTGCAACCGTCGGGACAATATGACCAGGTCAGGATTGTCCGATTTAAAGAGACTAGTTGTTTGATGTCCGATATATGTTTCGTACGGGGCAGACACACTTCCAGCCCCAGGCCTAACATGTGATCGTCGATACTGGATCGATGTACGCGATACTACGGTATACTACGCTTGATATAGATCTAATATTCCAGTAAGAATATTTCTGGAGAATTGGGTAGGCATGGCGCTTTGCTAGAAGCCAACCTTGTCTTGTAAATCGGTAAAAACGTAGTACGAGGTACGTACGTGTTTGGATTATCCAACGACCGTATTTACTGCCAACATATCCGGAGATCTCTTGGGTCGCTTCCTGAAGATTCACCTATGATGTTTGATTCGAACTTTATTAATCTTGGATTAATTACGGAGAAACTTTATCTTGGATAAAATGCCTTATTAGGAGAGAGAGAGAGATCGATTAATTTGGAATTAATCGATAAAATAATATATTCGATATATTATTAAACGAAATTAGATTTCGACGCGGAATTAAAATCGGATTTTAATTCGGGCAAACGAATTAATTTAGAATTAATTCATTAGCGAACTGAATAGTAATTCCGCAAGGCGTAATTATTTAATTCACGTCGCGACGAAATTCGTTAATTCGGAATTAGCGAAAAACCGAGCCCGAAAGTGTTTGCGGACACATTCGTATTTTGAATCGAGTGGTATCCGCAAATCGCATCATCGCGATATCTCATTACTTGATACGAATAGATGATGGATGTATCTAGTCACCTTTAAGGGATGATACATTGTCTCTATTCTCAAAGTGTGGTAATGATGGCAAATGATGGGTTTCATTTTGGAGGGAAAACCTTTCACGGTTTTTGATTAAAAAATTGATTTTTGGTATTTGATATCATTATTATTTTTGCTTTTCATTTTGTCTCTCACGGTTTTTAGAAACAAATTGAGAACAAATTGAAAGTAATACTCTCCCCTCCTCTTCTTCTCTCCTCACGCACGCCGTGAGCTTCAAACCAAAGGCAGAAAATTTTTTTTTCATTCTCCATTTTTGCTAGCACAAGCAAGGATCAAAAGAGGTGATAGGGAAACAACCTTGGAGCTTGGAACACTTGAAGATTCGCAGCTTCTCTCCATCTTCTTCTTGGCCGAAACTTCCACCTTGAAGACTCAAGGATTGTCTTCACCATTTTCGTCACAAAGCTTAGTAAGTATGATTCCGCCATATTCTAAGCTTTGCATGTATGTTTTGTTGTATTTCTATGGCTTAATCTTTCTTTGGGACTAAAAAAAAGTTATAGAAACAACAGGGCGGCACGTCAATAAGCGTCCAAACAACAGTACCTCATCAAGCGTCAAATAACGTGTCACTTTGAGTGATGTGACTTGACAAGTTGATGGATTGAAGTGATGTGAGTGGTTGGGGGCTTTTAATTTTGACTTTTGAAAGCCAAAGCAGATGAAATGAAATGCAAATGCCAAATGTGGTGTATAAGATACACAAATTTAGAATACATTTCATATCTCTCTCTCTCCAGTTCTTTTTCTTTCTCAACGCCCATGGAGGCAAATGCTCACTGCATTTTCATCAAAATGCCGTGAGTTTTGGGAGGCTTGGAGTGGGATTTTGTGGCAAAATCTCAAGTACTAGCACACTTACAAGACATGCGAAGTGATAGGGAAGTCCACCCAAGAGCCGGGAACGTTTGATGAAGCTTGGAGCTCAACAAATTGGAGGCAAAAACTGAAACCAGTGAACTCAATTGCACTGCAGTTCACGCCAAAACCAGTGAGCATTTTTGAAGTTTTGTTGCTTCCGCGTCGTCAACCGATCGATGTAAGTATTCCGCAAACTTCTTGATTGTTATTCGCACTTGATTCATGCTTATAATTGATCTTGGGACCTTAATAGAAACCGACAAAGCCGTGTGGATGGCCGTTAGCGAGTCTTCTTACATTCCATTTCACACCTTACTAAAGAGAAGCTCCCATCTCTGGTGGCCTACGTTTCATGCAGAGCCTTTCCTTTTCCCAACTCTGCTCTGCCTCTTCTGATATTTTCCTTCTCATTTTTGGGACTCTGTTTGACTATGGAGAGTCTGGTTAGTAAGGTTGTCCTTTAAATATGTGGTGAAGAGACCTTGGTACTGTTGTCACGTGACAGGGTTTTTCACGTGCTGTCTGATCGATTGGAGGGGCTCCCAGCCAAAGTCCTGGTCCTTTGTCAGAGTAACCTGTGGCGTGACGGTCTTGTCATATCAGTCTTTGTGTTAATAATGGAGAAGGCTTGGACGACATCTTTGGAAAGTGTAGTGTTGACACCTGTTCTTGGCCGATTCTGAAGACCGATGTAAGATTCTGAGGCTCGGCCGATTTTTTGGAGGACGAAGTAGCGAGGTCGAGCAAAGTGGATTCGGGGTTAGATTTTTCACCCTATAGTTTGTCGGGTCGTCCTTTAGAGTCCTACGCCAACCCATCATATCTGCAATAAATGGGCGGCCCTTTCCAACACGTTTCATCATGAGGCCCATTTAAGAGCCTTTTTTATGTCACTTCCGTGTTTCCTTCTGTCGCACGTTACTTGTGCAGCGAGTTGCATTCGAACACCTGTCTAGGGCAACTCTCTATCCTTTTATGTTTTCCCGCTGCTCTTACTCCTCGGCGATTCATGTTGCGTTAGCTGTCCCGGGTTAAATCCTTCGTCTGTTCATAAGGCTTCATCCCCCTCTGTCTTTCGCTATACCTTTAACTTTTCTGCAAATTCGCTTGTTCTGCTTTCCTGGTCTTTTGTCATCAATGGCTTATTCTTCCTCTTTTCCCAAAACTAACGACTCAACTTTCGCTGATTATAATTTGGCATTAGAAGATTCTTCTGTGGGCGTGTTTGGTCTTCACACTCTCGATGAGAATTTCGGTCAATGCGCTCTTGGCCCCATCTTCACTGACGATAACGCTATCGCAATGGCCCCGTTGGCTCAGCAATTTCCCTCTTCTTCAATCCCTCCGTTTTCTGAACCACTCAATATTTCTGTCCTTGCTCAGTCCAGTCCAATTCGCACCTAGCCCAAACCCGATACATCTTTCGAAGCCTGGTATCAACGTATGTTGTTACATGCGGATTCCCGTGCCTTTTTAGACAAGCACCATCTTCTTCCTCTCATTGAGCTTACCTTGTCCCTGCCAGCTTTTGATCGCAGCTTGTTTCCCATTTCCTTACTCTTTTGGTCTTCCGAGTACAATGTATTTATTTTCCCGGTAGGGCCCTTTACTATCACCCTTCGTGATGTTGGTGCGTTTACTGGTCTGACCCCTCTCGGAGCGACCATTTCGGCCTCCACAAACTTTCATTTTCCCCCTCGTTCAATGGGTCCTTCTTCCTTTTCGTCCTACTCTTTTCTTCTTCGTACATATTCGAAAATGGTTGGTACGGTTTCAATGCTAGAATGTAGAGCCTTCCTTCATTACTGGCTATGCAAATATATTGTTTGTACACCCAGCCAAAAGCCTCTGGTGGGCTACCTCCCCATTTCTTCTGATCTCGCCCATGGCCGTCATTTTGACTTGGCCTCTTTTCTTCTTGCCGCCATGTATCGAGGGTTGGGTGTCCTCCAAAAGCAACTTCGGTCGGGGTTATCACTCATTGCTTATGGTCCCTTGTGGATCATCCAACTTTGGTTGAGAGCTTACTTTCCCATTTTTGGTACAATTGATTGACTCACCCTTACTCTTGTGTCGGCCTTCTCTTCGCTCAGCTTAGGCCATCTTCTTTCCTTCCTCGTGCTACTTTTGATTATTTTTATACTCTTCCTCGGGTTCTTTCTTTTTTCCCTTTTACTGTGTCAAACAGTCCGTCTTTCGTCCATGACATTCCTCTTTCGGAAGAGAATGAATCATGTCTTCGCATTTGGCGTAAGTTTTTATGCAGTAGCGACCTGGTTTATGACATCTTGACTGGGGCCAATGGCAAGGCTGGAGTGGAGGCATATTCGCCCAACTTCATCGCCCGTCAATTTGGCCTCGTCCAAGGGTAGCCTCTTGCCTTCTTTCATTCGTATTATGCGTCGTCAGATCGTTTTAAGGTCTTTTCTATTTCTGAAGTTGAGGACTCCTTGGTGGAGACTCGGTCTTTGCTGTCTTCTTTCGTCATATCTCCTTTCGCTCTTTGTACATCCGTTCATCCTTACTTTGACCGCTTTTGGCCATCGACCTATAAATGATATTTTTCTTTGCCTCCCGCGAGGGTGTTTTCATTTATTCCTTTGTCCCCCAAATCTCCTGAGTCGTTGGGGTCGAAGAAGGCAGCCGAAGCGTCTAAGCTCAAGAGCATAAAGCTTGCTAAAAGGAAGCAGCCTTCTCCCAGTCGGAGTTCTGATTCGGACGTTCCGCTTGTCCGTCGCTCTAAGGTATGAGCTTGAGACCTGCTTTCTTTTGCATTTATACAGGTTTGCGGTACATTGATACTATGACTGTGCATTTTGGTGCAGGCTCTCAAGATTGATCCACCTTCAGCAGTTCCTGAAACGGCGGGAATTCCGGAAGCCGAAGCTCTTGTGGGCGGAAGTGAGGGAGCGGGACCTGTAGGGATACCGGTTGTTCAATTTCCCTCTGACGAGGATGACGCTGCCGAAGGTCCTGTCATGGCGCAATTACCAGGAGAGGGAGGTGCAATTGGAGCCGACCCCCAAGGTACAGAGCCATCTGTTGAGTCTGGCCGTTCACGTCTAAGAGTTGAGGAGGTTCCTGGTGATTATTTCCCATTTGAGCGCTTCTCTTCGGACGGTTCTGTACTAATCGTCCATGATCCGGATGATGGGGCTGAAGTGCCAGAGTCTATCTGGCCAACTGGGGCTCTATGGCATTACCTTGGGCAATTCTACCCTTTAGTATGCAGGATGTTTGCCTCAGGACTTAGAGGGAGTTATACAGATGTGGACGGCCACTATAGTTTGGCCGAATTGGATTCATTAGAAGAGGCTCGGTATATGTATAAAGACGACGTACTTCGTCACATTTATGAAGAAGATGAAATCATTTCTATTTCTCATTCGTCTGACTCTGATTCTCTTGCAGAAATTCTGCCGACTGCTGCGCCTCAACATTCGATGCCAAAAGCGGTATCTCCCAGCACTTCTGCGCATCAGGCTTTGGTCTTAGCACAACCGTCGTCTTCGGCTCCTCTGTCTTCTCCTCCTAAAGTGGAGTTTCTTGAGCTTGAGCGGCCTTCGTCTTCGGCTCTCATGGTTGTTTCTTCCGCAGCTCCTGCTCAGACAGTCCAAGTGCTGGCCACTCATGAGCAGCTGTTACCCCCTCGGGCTGAGTCTCCCATTTTGCAAACGAGTTCTCATGCTCGGCCGTCTTCTCCTCAGGCCGTACCACAATCGACTCTTGTCCCCCAGCATCCATAATCCCCAGGGCCTTCATTTCAATAAGAGCTAGCGTAGCCCGCGGCTGAAGCATTCGAGGCACTGGTGGGTCAGCCCTCTGGTTCTGGTTCTGGGGTAGTAAGTCTTTTCTTTTCTCTAGTTCGTCTTTTACTTTGGCTTATACTTGCTAATTTCTTCTTTGTGTATAAGTATCCGACCCATTGCTGCAAACAATCCAGGACATTTTGGATCGCATTAGACGACTGTCCTCTGCTTCTTTTCGTCCTCATTCGCCTTTGGTCGGCACCAGCACAGACATGGAGGTCATTCAGGAGGTTCTTGGCCAATATGCTTCCTTTGCTGCTCTAGAAATTAATCAAGCCGCGTGGCCGGAGAACGTTCTTCAATTGGACAACAGATCATCCGAGTTGAGCCAGAAATTGGCCCTCCCTACCTTGCCAATATCTGTTGATGATCGAATTTTCCTCTAAGAGATGTAAAATGGCATAGCAAACCTTCTCTCTCGGTATCGTAATGTGCACAGCCAGAAGATCGGGCTTCGCTCTTCTGTGATGAGGAAAGACACGCTTCGTGATTCTCTCGATGCGCGACATCAGGCCCTGAGGGAGAGAACAGAAGAAATGGTGACCGGAGAATCGGTCTTCCTGGACCTGGAGCGACAACTAAAAGAGATTCAGCATCTTCTTGAGAAAAGTCGCATGAGGAATGAGGCTAAGAGGAGGACCCTAGTTACTCAAGCAGAGGAGATGGACAAGTCCATGGCAGAGTATGAGGGGTTGGCCCGCATCAATTTTGAGAAAAGCCTGGCCGACTTAGACGCAGTGGGTATAGGAATACAGGACGAATGGCGTCTAAGGAGAGAGATGCTTTCGGCCATTAAGAGGTTGCCTGGGGACTTTCGGTGATCTTCGGGCCAAAATTAATATTTTGTAAGACGTTACATCGTCTATCCTTGTATTCTTAGGACGTTTTTGTCCATGTTTAATGAAAACTTGTTATTGTTTCAGTGCATTTTGTTTTCGTGCTCCCATAATGAGGGCACATATTTCTTTAAGTATTTTCCGTTTATAGCTCTTGTATGCACTCTTCCGTTTAAGTCTTGTAGATGATAGGCTCCATTTGGCAACACGTTTTTTACCATGAATGGGCCTTCCCAATTGGGCGACCATTTTCCATACGCTGGGTCCTTAGAACCAAGTGGCAACACAGTCTTCCATACTAATTCGCCCTCCCTGAACGATTTAACCACTACTCTGAGGTTGTATTCCTTGGCTATCTTTTTCTTTTGTGCTTCTAGACGATTTAGTGCATCACATCTAATATCATCCAATTCCAACAAGTTCTGGATCATTGCCTCGTCGTAGTCTTCCCGTGTCAGTTTGTCTGGCAGCACCACCCTGGTAGACTAAATATTCATTTCTACTGGAAGCACAGCCTCTTGACCATACATTAATTGGAACGGCGTCACTAAAGTACTTGTTCGCAGCGACGTTCTATAGGCCCATAAAGCTTGACTCAAATATTCATCCCACCGTCTGGCATTGTCTGTCACCATTTTCCGAATCAATCACTTAAGGGTCTTGTTGGTCGATTCTGCTTGACCATTTGACTGAGGGTAGTAGGGGTAGTGTTCACTAATCTGACTCTGTATTCATTTAGGAAGTCTTTTACCTTTTCACCGTTTAATGAAGTACCATGATCTACCATTATTGTCTGTGGTATACCAAATCGGTGAATTATATGTTCCTTTATGAATTTGATGATCTGTTCTTGGGAGATTTCTACATTTGGGATGGCTTCCACCCATTTAGTGAAGAAGTCGGTGGCAACGACGATGAAAGTATGCCTCTTACTCGATGTAGGATAGATCTCCCCTATCAAGTCTATCGCCCATCCCATAAACGGCCATGGTTTAATGACTGGGACCATCTCAGTTGCTGGAGCCCTCTAAATAGGTTCGTGCTTCTAACAAGCAATGTATCCTTTGGCGTATGAGGTGCACGATTCTCCCATCTTTGGCCAATAATAGCCGCTTCGTACAATCAACCATCTCCTCTTTACCCCGGCTTGGTGAGCCCCAAAAATGCCTTCATGCATTTCGGCAATGATAGTTTTGGATTCGGATGGCCCTACATATTTCAACAACAACCCATCTTGTCGTTTCTTATATAGCACATCTCCTGATACTATATAATTCAAAGTTTTAAGTTTTAGCTTTTGATCATTCCCTGCTTCGGGCTACTTTAGGAATGTCTTGATTTCGTTTCTCCAATCGTCCTTTTTTTCGGCTTCGATAACCATGGTGTCCATATCTTTAGCTCGTCTAATGAGGACTGGCTCAACCTCTTCGCTCATGTATACCCTACCTATGTTTGTCTGTTTATATCTGGAGGCTGTTTGGGCTAAGCTATTAGCCAATTCGTTCTTCGCCCTCGGAATGTACCCCAATTCAGCGTGATCAAATCGTTCTACTAATTCTTTGGCCATGTCTAATAATGTCATTACTGATGGGCTTTGACATTTGAAAACTCCTATCACTTGTTGAATTACCAGCTGCGAATCTCCTTTGATGGACGCATGGGTTTCTCCCATGTTGAGGAGCTTCTCTAGCCCAAGTATCAAGGTTTCGTATTCGGCCTGGTTATTAGTGCAGTACTCGGTCAACTTGACTAAGAATCGGAAAGATTCTCCCAATGGGCTGACCAGGACTAATCCTATTCCAGCTCTCTTCATTGTGCTGGATCCGTCAAAATACATCATCCATGGTTTCAGACTGCATTCATCCAGATTCATTTCTATTTCTTTTATCGTGCTCAGACATGGATGATCGGCCAAAAAATCGGCCAAGGCTTTATTTTTAACGGCCTTTTGGGTTTCATGCCGTATATCAAATTCTGAAAGTGATAGTGACCAAAAATCGACTCTTTGATGCAAGATGGGATGAGAAAACATGTACTTTATTGTATTAATTCTTGTAATCAAGTACACTATATTAGGCCTAAGGTAGGCTCATAATTTAGTACATGTTAAGTACAAATCCAAACATAATTTCTCCATGTGAGAATAGTTACATTCATAATTCAGCAATTGTCTGCTAATATAGTAAATGGCTCTCTCAATGTTCATGTCGTCATCTTGCCCGATCATCCCAGCTATGGACTGCTCTTCAGTCGCTATGTACAACTTTATTGGCTTTCCTGACACTGGAGGTACCATCACCGACGGTTGTGACAGGTACTTCTTCAGGCTGTCAAATGCTTGTTGATGCTCCTCAGTCCAGACGAATTCGTCATCGCCTTTTAGCTTTAGTAAGGAGGAGAACACTTTTGTTTTCCCTGCACAGTTGGAGATGAATCGCCTTAAGAAGTTAATTTACCCTAAAAACATCTGCAACTCTTTTTTATTTCGGGGTGGCATAGCTTCGGTGATCACCTGAGACTTATTGATGTCGATCTCAATTCCCCGTTAGTGCACTAGAAACCCTAGGAAATTTCCTGCGCACACCCCGAAAGCACATTTGGCAGGGTTCATTCTTAGTTTGAACTTTCTCATCCGTTCGAAGGCTGTTGCTAAATGGCCAAAATGTTCGTC
This sequence comes from Zanthoxylum bungeanum, assembly GCA_019454045.1. Lineage (NCBI taxonomy): Eukaryota > Viridiplantae > Streptophyta > Magnoliopsida > Sapindales > Rutaceae > Zanthoxylum > Zanthoxylum bungeanum. Next base: position 73,249 of record SKCR01038439.1, on the reverse strand, counting down.
TATAGCTACGGATTTTGCCACTATATCGTCGACATAGACTTCTACGAATTCACCAATCATGTCATGAAAGATCAAGTTCATGGCCCGCAGATAAGTGGCACCAGCATTTTTCAAGCCGAATGGCATGACCGCCCATTCATAGCACCCCAGAGAGCCTGGGCATCTAAAGGTTGTCTTGTGTACATCATCTTCGGTGATAAAAATCTGATTATAGCCCGCATACCCCTCCATAAACGAGTATACTTGATACCCTGCTGTGGAATCCACTAGGGAATCTACTGTCGGCATTGGGTATTGATCCTTTGGTGTTGCCAGGTTTAAATTTCTGAAATCTATACAGATCCTTATCTTTCCATTCTTTTTTCTAATTGGGACAATATTTGACAACCATTCCACATATCTGGTCGTCCTAATGAATTTTGCCTCTAACAGTCGTTCAACTTCTTTCTTAATATCAGGCATGACGTTAGGCGCAAACCTCCGGGGAGGCTGCCTGTGAGGCCTATGGCTTGGCATGATTGGCAGCCTATGCTCTACCAACGTCCTATCTAAACCAGGCATCTCATTGTAGTCCCATGCAAAACAATCTTTGTATCTTTGCAACAAACTAACTAACTTTTCACGTACCTGGGGGTCCAATTCCTTGCTGACGTAAGTTATACGCCTATCGTGCTCATTCCCTATATTTACCTCGTCCAAAGCATCTTGTCCTCTTGAGATGTTTGTCTTGTGTCGTCCATTCAGGGCGAATTCTTCTTCCTTTGATTCTCCTCCTTCCATCAAGTAGTCCACTCCATATAGTTCTTTTATTTTGTCCTCCGTCTGGTGTGCCAGCAATTTGCCTCTTAAGGCCGAAATAGCGGCATGTGCTTCGTCCTCATTTCTTCGTTCCATCACATAGGCCAATAAATTGGCCTTGGAGGCCGCAAGAGCGGTTTGCTCCTTATTCTGGTCATACTTCATTCGAGCTGCTGTGTGTTGATTCCCCAAAGACCACTGTGGTTGGTCTCTTCTGTGCGAACAAATCGTCCAGCAACCCAGCGGGGTAAGGCTCGTCATTCTGTGCCACAATGGTCGAGCTTTCCCCTTTATTCCAAAATCTGGTCGGCCCATAGTTCCGTTCGTAAATGAAGTACTCGGCCGAGTTTGTCTCTGCAGCGAAAGGCTTAATGTCGGCATGTACTATCTCTACTTCGTCCCTTTGGTTCCAGAAAACCAGGCATTGATGAAGGGATGAAGGGATGCATCGGCTGCCGTGAATCCAATCTCGTCCCAGGAGCATATTGTATGTGGTTGGCCCATCTATGATGAAAAATACCACTGTCTTCGTAGTACTTCCCACTTGCAGGTCCAATGGAATAACTCATTTTGCTGTCGTCACCCATCCATTAAAGCCGGTAAGAACCAATTCCGTAGGGAGATGGTCTTCTTCGGACTTTGCCAAACGTCCTAACATCCTAACTGGTATTGCATTAATGGCCGCTCCGTGATCGATTAGTACTTTGGTGACAGGTATCCCGTTAGCCTTTGCCTTTACATACAACGGCCGCAGGTGCTTCATCATTTATATTGGTGGCTTCGGGAAAAACACTTTCCCTGATGAACCTATTTCCATTGCTTGATCGCTCTCAACTTGCGATGGCTCCTCTTCCATGTCCCATCTGGGAGGTGGCAACATGGCTAGTGCATCTTGGGAGACATGATTGACAGTCAATCTCTGATTCTCGGCTCTGGTGAGAGTCATTTTTACCTTAGGCGTCCCATACAAAACAAGGAACGGATATCGTCCCAAATCTTCTCCCAATGTCCCGACTGTAGGATTACCGGCTTCATATAATTCTCTTAGAAGCCGATTCTGTGAAATCCCCATTCTCTTTGACTCGGTCTTGATGTCTATTTCTTCTTCTACATCGGTCTTCTCCTTATCTTCAACTTCCCTGTCTGTGATTGAGAGCACTGCAAATTCAGCTTCGTCACCATCATAAACGTCATCGCTCGTTCCAACTTCCCCATTGTTATCTCTTCTGAATTTCCCAGGCAATAGGTAATGATTAGCCACCACTGGTGGCATACTGCCGAACTGAATGACGATAGGCGGCTCTTCATCGTCTGTTTCGTCATGTTTCCGTCTGCCGAATTTAGTGTGTTCGTCGTAACTTATCACCGTTCTTTCTTTGTCATCACCCCCTTTTTTATTTACTTCTGTTTTCTCTTTGGTGCGAGGGCTACGGCCTGTGGTAGCCTTCATTTCACCTTTTCAACGCATCAAACGGCCATAATTCCTTTGGTGCCGCCTCAATTACGTCCTTGTCATTTCATCTACAAGGGGATAATGTTGGTTTCTATTAAGGTCCCAAGGTCAGTTATAAGCATGAATCAAGTGCGAATACACATCGAAGAAGTTACGGAATACTCACATCGATCGGTTGAGCGACGTGGAGGCAACAAAAACGAAATTCTTCCTCATTGAACTGTCACGGCAGTGGGCTGTTTTTGCTCACTGGTTCGGCCTCCATTTTGGTCCTTCGTCATGCTCCAAGCATCGTCGAATGGTTCCCGGCTCATGGGTGGACTTCTCTATCACCTTCGCATGTCTCGTAAGTGTGCTAGCACTTGAGATTTTGCCACAAAATCCCACTATAAGCTTCCCTCACTGCTCACGTTTTTGACAAAAACAGTAAGCTTTCTGCCCTTTTGGGCGTGAAGAGTGGAGAGAAAGATAGAATAGTGAATTTTTGGATGTCTTTCCAAATTTGTGTATCTAATACACAAAAGTGAATTTCAAATTCATTTGGAATGAATTTGGCTTTTAAAATTCAAACCATTTAAAGCCAACAACCACACACATCACTCAATCCATTAAGTTGTCAAGTAACATCACTCAAAGTGACTTGTGATTTTACGCTTGATACGACTAGCGATTTGACGCTTGATTTGATGTGCCGCACTCGAATTCGAAATGCGAATGCGCTCATAAATAATCTCGAGATCGGGTTCACTAATTCCAAATTAACGAATTTTTCGTTGCGTCGTAATTAAATGATTACGCCTAGCGAAATCACTATTCACGTCGCTAACGAATTAATTCGTTCTCCCGAATTAAAATCTCATTTTAATTCCGCTTCGAAATCCAATTTCGTTTAATATATCAAATATATTAATTTATCGATTAATTCCAAATCAATCGTTATCTATCTTTAATGATATTTAATCCCAGATAAAATATCTCCGTTATTAATCCCAGATTAATTTTCTCTCTCTTCTAATTAGTCCTAGTTTAAATTTAGAGTACGAGTCACACGTCAACGGTGAATCTTTGGGAAACGACCCATGAGATCCCCGGATATGTCGGCAATAAATTTGGTCGTCGGACTATCCAAACACGTAAGTACCTCGTACTACGTTTATACCGATATGTAAGACAAGGTTGGCCTCTAGCAAAGCGCCATGCCTACCCAATTCTACAGAAATATCCTTACAGGAATAAAGGATCTGTATCAATTGTAGTATACCGTAGTATTGCGTATTTCTATCCAGTATCGGATGATCACGAGCTAGGCATAGGGCTGGAATTGTGTCTGCCCCGTACGAAGCACATGTCGGATGTCTGGTGACTAGTCTCTATAATCGGATAAACCTGACCTTGTCATTTTATCCCGATAGCTACAGCATTTAAGAGAACCAGTCCCGTATCCTACGTGACCATCATCTCCATATGACTGGAGTGACACTTCCATCTTGACATCACACCCAACACACTACGATTCTCAATATACCCAGTATTGGCGTACACATAACCTGTTAAAGCCCTGGACGACCTCAACCAAAGTATATTGATTGTCGCAAGTATTAGCGGTGCAAGTCTCAGGCTAAGACCAAATACATCTACCCTGATTTCGGACATCCATAGACACATAGTAATACTACCAATGGAATTCCGAGGGGGTCTATCCAGAGTGAAGTTGTTTCCCGTACCATCGGTGAAATACAACCTTCTATTACACTTGCATGAGTATCCTATACCCAAATATATGAGAACTATGCCGTTGTACCCTCACAACGCGCACAAGTGTAATACTAGTCTTTTACGCATTTATCGATGTCCAATCTCGACAATGCTCTGACTAGGGATATTTAATGATTTATCCTTCGTGGACTGATACTGTCTCATATCATTCTCCGTCCAGGAAAAAATCATAGGGACCTCATATCATTTATACATCTAGGTGATCTAATCACAAATGATAAGAGTGCAATCTCATTTGTCACATAGTTAATTTGTACAACAACACCATGATCTGTACAAATAGTGACGCTATGGGTCATAATTCTCCAACAATCTCCCACTTGGCCAATAGCCAGTCACTCGAGTGCTTGACACCCGAACAATGTACCGTTGGCTCAAACTGTTGAGAAAAGGCTTTCGTCAGCGGATTTACATAATTATCATCTGACGTGATTTATTTGATCATCACATCGCCACGATGTATGATCCGAACGAATCAGATGAATATCGAAGTATGTATCTGGATCGTTGATGAAACCATTAATTCTTTAGCCTGTGCTGACGCCTAGCTCAACAGCTAACAGAATTATATCTAATCTAATTAGATTTATTATCGACCTGAAGGCTTTTATTGCCGCCTCAGCTGCATCAATAACCCGCATTTGTTGTTTATTCGGTAGCAGTATCTTGCTTGGAAGATTTCCAGCTCACTATTCTGTTATTCAAACTGTATAGTATCGTTTGCGACTTATAGTTATTTTTATCGGTTAGGAAACTTGCTACAGTGATCCCAGTCACTTCAAGTTCTCCATCTCCATAGTATAATACAGCATGCTTAGATCTCTAAGATACTAAGTATGTTCTTAACTTCAATCCAGTGACTATCACTCGGATTGGCCTGTTTGTGAATCCATATGCTTAAAGCGTATGAGACACCAGGTCGCGTACATTTTTCAATGTACGATTTCTCGGAGAGTATTTGAAAGCCAAACTTTCACCGATAGTTATTATAGGAATATCATTTCCAAGAAATGACATATTATCATTATTTTATAGGACAACGATTGGCAGTGCGCTCCCACTAACCCTCTTATATACATAAGAATCATTTCGTTTTGAATTAAATCATAAACTATTATGATTTCATCAAAACGATAATTCCAAGAACCTATGCTTGCTTCAATCCAAACATGGATCGAATAACCTGCAAACCTTGTTTGCTTGTTATGGTACGACAAAACTGACAGGATGTTGTAAATATCCTCCAAAAGGTTTCCTTTTAAGGAAAGCGATTTTCCCGTAAAGCTGTCATATTTCATAAATGAAACACGCAGCTTTAGCAAGCATTATCCAAATGGATTTACCATGGCAACAAGTAAAAGGTTGAATCGTAATCAACACAATGTTGATAACGATACCTTTCCGCTACAAGCATGGCTTAGTACGTTGGTATGTTGCCATCCATGTATGTCTTCCTTGAAGACTTATAAGTACCAATAGGCACAATGCCTTGCGGTACATCAACTAGTGTCCAAACTAAGTTGTTATACATGGAATCCATTTCGGACTCATGACACTTTGTCACAATAGGGAGTCGATACCTTGTATCACTTCCTCATACGTAGTCAGTTGGTATACCTCAAAAGATAGACATCTTTTCGAGGTGAGATCAGAAACCCATACCCCAAGTTGTTTTCTGACTCTCTCCGACATATGCGATTCTTCTGTATTCGAAGATTAATGGTATAGTTTCATCCTTGATGAACTATTTGTGTTCCATTAGGAATCGGTGCCTTGAATAGTATTACTCTATTTTTCATCGAGTTTTACTATCATCCCACTTATCACTGCATATCGGTATTCCTGTTAGGAAAACCACATGGTGAGCAACAATCTAATTGTTCTCAAGTGAGTTGTATAAGTACAATACTTTGGTATCCCTAGGATAACCTACAATTGGCACTTATCCAATTTGGGTTTTAGTTTGGTATCATCCAAACATATGCCTAGCATACCCAAATGTTCAGGAATGAGAAACCCGGTTTCTTTCCCGTTCATATCTAATATGATATATGTAAAACAGATAATTATGGAACCTTATTCTAAATAAGTTATGCACTATTTAAAGCTTATCCGTTGAAGGAAATGGTAGCTCAGAGCGACTCATGATTAACCTTATCATGTCCAACAAATTCGGTTTATCCGTTCGTACACACCGTCAAACTGACGTGTTCCGGGAGGAGTCCCATTTGAAAGAATATTAACTCTTTCAAGTATATTATAAACTTATTGCTTAAGTATTTTCCATTACGGTCTTACCGTGACGGTCTAATACTTTAGCCGATCTTTCGTGTATTTCGTGTCGAAACTTTAAAAGTTTCCAATTTGTGTCTAAAAGAAACACATACCATAACGCGATGCCACATCCGTAAAGGTCACGAAATATTTTATATCCACCTCTCTAGCCTAACCAGACATGGGCCCACTTGCTTCACTATAACTAGCTAACAGATTGGTGGCATTAACACTTTTACCAAGTAAATGTTTTAATAGGCACATTGCCCACTAAACTAGATTCGTAGACTTTATTTGAATAGAATCAAAAGTCCTGGACCCTCTGCTCTTCAAAAGTGTTGATATACGATTCTTGTTTAATTGTGTCCCAGACGACAATTGTTGGTTTCTATTATATAGGTCCCAAACAAAGATTAAGCATGTGAAATACTATAAAGAATATATATTTAAACATGAAGTATGGCGGAATCATACTTACAATGCCTTGTGATGAAGTAGAAGATCAAATGGTAGAAGCTCCAAGTGGTGGAGGATTCGGCCAAGAGGAGGAAGAAGACTTGAAGCTCCAAGCTTTTGTATTCCAAGCTCTTTGATGGTTTCCCTATCACCTCTTTTGATCCCTTGCTTGTGCTAGCAAAAATGGAGAAGTGGAAGATCAAATCTTCCTTGCCCTTGACAATGGTGTTCACGGCAATTTGAGAGAGAAGAGAGAATTTTTGTGTAATGTCTTGATTAATTAATCTTTGTATTACCAAAAATCAATTTATATTTATGTTATAATTTATTAAATTAATAATAAATCTATGACATAAACCATGCAATGGCTTAGAGTGTCAAACACTCAAACTCCATGCATGCCTTTGAGTGAAATGCACACTATCACCATGCAATGCCTTAGAGTGTTTTGTACACTATTAACATGCAATGCCATATCAATGACAAGTGTCATGTGGGCCCCACACGTTTCCCAATGAAAGTGGGCCCACGTCCACTCACGCGTTCGGGTTCGATATTTCCGAAATACCGAGCTAGCGTCGCGACGTTAATTAAATCGGATTTAAATAAATAATCGCTCCTAGCGAAATTATTATTTACGTCGCTTACGAATTAATTCTAAATTAACTCGTACGCCCGAATTAAAATCTAATTTTAATTTCGCGTCGAAATCGAATTTCGATTATTATATCGAATATAATAATTTTATCGATTAATTCCAAATTAATCGTTCTCTCTCTCTAAATAAGGCACTTTATCCGAGATAAAGTTTCTCCGCAATTAATCCAAGATTAATTAAGTTCGAATCAAATATCATAGGTGAATCTTCAGGAAGCGACCCAAGAGATCTCCGGATATTTTGGCAGTAAATACGGTCGTCGGATAATCCGAACACGTACGTACCTCGTACTACGTCTTTACCGATTTACAAGACAAGGTTGGCTTCTAGCAAAGCGCCATGCCTACCCAATTCTCCAGAAATATTCTTATAGGAATATAAGATCTGTATCAGGCGTAGTATACCGTAGTATTGCGTACATCGATCCAGTATCGGATGATCACATGCTAGGCCTGGGGCTGGAGATGTGTCTGCCCCGTACGAAACATATATCGGACATCAAGCAACTAGTCTCTTTAAATCGGACAATCCTGACCTTGTCATATTGTCCCGACGGTTGCAACCTTTTATAGAGTACTAGTTCTGTGCCCTGCGTGATCATCACCTCCATATGTCTGAAGCGATACTTCCATCTTGACATCACATCCAGTACACTACGATTCTCGATAAACCCAGAAGAGGTGTACACAGAACCGGTTAAGGTCCCCAACCACCAAAACTAAAGTTTACCGATTGTCGCAAGTACTAGCGATGTAAGTCTCAGGTTAAGACCATATACACCTACCCTGATGCGGCCTCCCATAGACACGCAGACATACTACCAATGGGATTCCGCGGGGTCTATCCAGAGCGAAGCTGTTTTCCGTACCATCGGTAAAACACAACCTCCTATCGCACTTGCATAAGTATCCAATACTTAAATATATGAGAACTATGCCGTTGTGCCCTCACAACGTGCACAAGCGCAATACTAGTCTATTCCGCATTATCGATGTCCAGTCTCGATAATACTACGACTAGGGATATTTAATGATTAAACCTTGGGGACTGATACTGTCTCATATCATTCTCAGTCCAGGTACTAATCATATGGACTTTCGCCATTTATAAGTCAAAGTAAATAATATTACAAAACGGCAAAAGGCAATTTCATTATCACATAGTTAATTTTGTACAATAATACAATATCATTTACAAACAGTGACGCTATGGGACATAATGTCTAACAATCTCCCACTTGGCCTATAGCCAGTCACTCAAGCATCTAATACCCGAACTATGTATGTGTCGTTCAAAAACTTGCTGAGAACAGCTTTCGTCAGCGGATCTGCAATGTTATCATCTGATGTGACCTTCTCGACTTTTACATCGCCACGATGTATAATCTCCCGAATCAGATGGTAACGTCGAAGAACATGCTTGGACCGTTGATGAGACCTTGGTTCCTTAGCCTGTGCTATAGCCCCGTTATTGTCACAATACAATGGAACGGGCTCAGCTGCTAACGGAACTACTCCTAATCCGATTAGGAACTTTCGGATCCAAACTGCCTCCTTTGCTGCTTCAGATGCAGCGATGTACTCCGCTTCTGTTGTTGAATCGGCAACAGTATCTTGCTTGGAAGATTTCCAGCTCACTGCTCCGTTATTCAAGCAAAAAATGTACCCGGATTGCGACTTGTAGTCATCCTTGTCGGTTTGGAAACTTGCATCGGTATACCCAGATACCGCAAGTTCTCCACCTCCATAAATTAAGAAAGCATCCTTAGTTCGTTTAAGATACTTAAGGATATTCTTAACTGCTATCCAGTGACCTTCACCTGGATCGGCCTGATAGCGACTGCACATGCTCAAAGCATATGAGACATCAGGTCGTGTACATATCATGGCATACATGATCGATCCGACTGCCGAGGCGAACGGTATCCGACTCATGTGGTCTCTCTCTTCCTGAGTCTTAGGACACATGTCCTTAGACAGAGAGGTACCTCGTACCATTGGAACCAATCCCCTCTTGGATTGTTCCATGTTGAATCTCTTCAACACTTTATCAATGTATGTACTCTGGGAGAGTCCAAGCAGCTTTCTAGATCTATCCCTGTAGATCTTTATTCCAAGAATAAAGGCTGCTTCTCCCAGATCTTTCATGGAGAATTTTAATGAAAGCCAAGCTTTCACCGACGTTAGCATGGGAATGTCATTGCCTATAAGCAATACGTCGTCGACATAAAGGACAATAAAAGTAAGTGCTCTCCCACTAACCTTCTTGTATACACAAGGGTCATCTGCGTTTTGCACGAAATCATATTCCTTTATGATCTCATCAAAACGCTGATTCCATGACCGTGATGCTTGCTTCAATCCATAAATGGATCGATTTAACTTACAAACCTTGTTTGCAAGTCTAGGTACGATAAAACCGTCAGGCTGTTGCATATAAACATCCTCCAAAAGGTTTCCGTTAAGGAAAGCGGTTTTAACGTCCATCTGCCATATCTCGAAGTCGAAATATGCAGCTATTGCAAGCATTATCCGAATGGATTTAATCATGGCAACGGGTGAGAAGGTTTCGTCATAATCAATACCATATTGTTGACGATACCCCTTCGCTACAAGCCTAGCCTTGTACGTTTGTACGTTGCCATCCATGTCGGTCTTCTTCTTGAAGATCCATCTGCATCCAATAGGCTTTACGCCTTCTGGTGCATCAACCAGTGTCCAAACTTGGTTGGCGTACATGGAATCCATCTCGGACTTCATGGCCTCTTGCCATAAAGCGGAATCGATATTTTGTATCGCTTCCTCATACGTAGCCGGCTCATTATCCTCAATAAGATTAATATCTATATGAGGTGAGATCAGGAACCCATACCTCTCAGGTACTGTTCTGACTCTCTCCGACCTACGCGGTCCTTGTGTATGTGAAGTTTGTGGTACAGACTCATCCCGGATGGTCTGTTCTTGTTCCGTCGTTGATTCATTGCCAGGAACAGTATCACCACGATCTTCATCGAGTTCTACTTTCCTCCCACTTACCACTGCATTTAGGAATTCCTTCTCAAGGAAAACCGCATGTAGAGCAACAAATACTTTGTTCTCTTGTGGGTAATAGAAGTAATATCCTTTGGTTTCCCTAGGATATCCAACGAAAAGGCATTTATCAGATTTGGGTTCAAGTTTGGTACCTTCCAACGTTTAACATATGCCCAGCATCCCCAAATCTTCAGGAAAGAGAAACCTGGTTTCCTTCCTGTCCATATCTCATATGGAGTCTGTTCAACAGACTTCGACGGTACCTTATTCAAAATAAGTATAGCACTGTTTAATGCGTATCCCCAGAAGGATATTGGTAGCTCAGTGCGACTCATCATTGACCTCACCATGTCCAACAAGGTGCGGTTTCTCCGTTCGGACACACCGTTTAATTGCGGTGTTCCAGGAGGAGTCCACTGTGAAAGAATACCATATTCTTTCAAGTAATCTTGAAACTCATAACTTAAGTATTCGCCACCACGGTCTGACCGTAATGTCTTAATATCTTCCCTGTTTGTTTCTCCACTTCGTGTCGAAACTCTTTGAATTTCTCAAAAGTTTCCGACTTGTGTCTCATAAGATACACATAACCGTAACGAGATGCATCATCTGTAAAGGTTACGAAGTAGTGAAATCCACCTCTAGCCTGGCTAGACATGGGCCCGCATACGTCAGTATGAACGAGAGCCAACAGTTCTGTGGCACGTTCACCTTTACCGCTAAAAGGTGATTTAGGCATTTTGCCTAAAAGACAAGATTCGCAGACGTCATATGAATTGGGATCAAATTCGTCCAAGTACCCACTCTTCGAAAGTGTGGATATGCGAGTCTTGTTGATGTGTCCTAGACGACAATGCCATATATAAGCTTCATCTTTTAGATTACTCCTTTTGAGCCTTTTGTTTGTCATTTTAGGAGATTCATTTATATTCAAAATATAAAGACCGTTATTTGCAACAGCTGTGCAAATTTCTGCATCATTTTTATATAAATAACACCCAGTGTTCTGAATACAAAAGTGTAACCCTGCTGGGTTAACAAGGATACAGATATAATATTCCTAGTTAAACTAGGCACAAAATAACAGTTCAAAAGTTTAAGTTCATGCCCTGAGGGCAGTACTAAAAAAAAAAGTCCCTACGGCCAAAACAGCAACTGGTGTTCCGTTTCCGACCCGTAGATCATCTCCCCTGACGCCAGCACCCTGCTATCATGCAGATCCTGCACATCAGTACAAATATGAGCACCACAACCAGAATCAAAAATCCAATTTTTAAAACTAGAAGTATTCATATTTATCTCAATAACAAACATACCAGAGGCGATAGCCTTGCCAGCCTTGATATCCTCCTCTGCACAATGCCATTCGGCAGTCACGTTTCCAGTGACCCCTCTTGCCGCAGTTAGGCAGATGTCGCGAGATTTGTCCTTTGGCTTCCTAGAAGCCACTGTCAACTTGCCTTTGCCCTTCTTCTTGTAACTCTTCTTCTTCCTCAATTGCCTTGGGCCGCTTTGGCGATGTAGTCGATGCAAATGCGCCTCGCGCTTGCTCCCCTTTAGGAGTTCCTTTTCGGACTCCTTCAGTACGGACAACAACTCTCCAACTCGAGAGTGTCGTCAGTATCCATCAACTTGTAGTTGATATGATTTGTTTCCAAGTATCGGGCAGCGATGTAATATCATATCAATCGTCAGCTCTGCCTCCAAGACAATGCCCATATTGGCTAACTCATCAATGTCAGCGATCATTTGAGTCCCGTGGGCCTCAACTGATGCGCCGTCTGTCATCCGGGAGCGGAAGAGTTTCCTTACTAGCTCGTACCTCTTCATCCGCTTGTTAGTGCGGTGAAGATCACGCAATCTTGCCATCATGTTATAGGGATCCAAGTCCCTATTTTGGCGTCTGAAATGCTGAGTCATTGCAGCTAGCATAACTGACTGAGCTTGGTCACAATCATCACTATGAGTTTTCCATAACTCTAGCTCCAGTGGCTCAGTGGGTTTAGGCGGGAGAGGTCTCTGAATAGTATACAGTATCCTCTCAGCCCCAAGCACTATCTTGAGGTTCATTTCCCAGTCGGCAAAGTTTGTCCCTTTGAAGACATTATCGCCCATGATTATGTCGCGGATATTACCTTTGCCAGTCATCTTGACAACTATAGTCAACTACTATAATAAAGTCAACGATGTTATGGGTACAGTCAAACTGTTACATAAAAAATAACAATATATTAGTCCAACTAATTATTTAAAATATTGACGAAATAATTTTGAAAGACGCGTAAGGCTAAATATCTGAATGAAATTGCAAATTCAATAATAGCCTCCCACTATTTTCTTCAAGTTTCTAACCCTCTGTAGAGAACTCGGGAAATCGAATTTCCTAGTGGGCTAGGATCCCGTTAAATAACACACAACCTTGACTTTGGCCAACAAGTTGTATGATATTTAACTAGGTAGATCTCGAAGATCAATTGGATCCCATCCAATTCCTAGATCCGGTAGGTGGACATCCAAGTCCGAAACATATATATCTAATACATATGTCAATGTATCTAATACATTTTCCTAACCATTTCCTCTGAATCAACTAAGCCTTGGCTTTGGCACAACAAACCTAATGATTCCAGTTAAGCGGGACCCATTGACAAGGAAAATTTCGTAATCAATGTCGATGGACAAGAAGTGATCTTGACTTTGGCCAACAAATCACAACTTGGACAGGACACCGATGTGGAACAAAATTCTCATGATTCAAACACATCCTTAATTGACAAAGGTCTTGACTTTGGCCAACAAACCAATGCCAATTTCGGATCTTGAGAAAGAATCATTCAACGGAAGGAAAATCGCTTAATATTGTTTGAGGGATTTTTGCGTAATTGGCAACCAATTAATTTATCTTTGTTAGGTCTCATCATCATACACCCTTAAGCATGCTTCTAAAACATCATAAAGCGCGTAAAGTAAAATAATAGTGATATGCGGATGGATATATAAACAACTTGTTCCTAGAACAAATCACTCCCTTTCCTCTCCCCGTTAGCACTATTCTACTTCTACCCAATTACATAATACAATAAGAGAAACCTCATTTACATTGAGGGGAATTAGGTGAGAAGAGAATACAAAGAGATAAAGAGATAAGGCTGGACACGCAGGTCCAATTTATAAATTCCAAATTTACAATAATTTCTAAAATTACCCTTTCCCTTCTAATATCCATCCGATATACACTATTCATTCATCACATACATATATATTCAAACAAGACATGCTTTTACAACCAATCTAATCCAATTAATTAGTCTTTGTTAAAGTGATCATCCAATGTTCAAACAACGGTTTGATTTTGCGCGAGTCCAACTCGATTGAGAATAAGTACACAAGGTACGAATTCGCGAATTATATCGAACTACTTATTAAATCTTATTTAATTCGTATTCAATACTAATTCAATTATTTAATTCCAAATTAAATGTTTACACTTTAATGTGCTTTAAAGACTTAGATTCTAAATCCAATTCTATTGGGTCTCAAAGCCCAACTAACATCCAATGTTTAATTTAATTCAAGTCAAATGGGCTTTCAATTGATTTATTAAGGCTTGGGCTTTGGTCAATGTGGGTCATACCCAATTACCAAGCCCAAATAAGGAATCACCCTTAAGTGCCATAAAACCAATTTCAAGCCCATAAGGCCCAATTAATTATTAAAGCCCATTAATTAAATTTTAATATTCCAAACATTAATCCCAATTAATTAAAGTGTAATATCAAGATTAACATATTAAACCAAATATTCCAATAATACCCATTTAATTTTAATCATGTATTGTTCAAAATAAATGTCCAACATTAATTTTAACAAAAATCAACTCCATTACATGTCTTATGTATTCGGCCAAGGTGAGTTTTTGTGTATCGATTTGTATTTCAATCCGATTGAATTACTAATCTACGTCCCATACACGTTCTAAGTCATCCAATGATCTTATACACAAAAAAAATCAAACCACTCCAAGTAGTAATACATTCGGCCAAGGCATGGATTTGGGGAAAAATCATCCAATGCATTTTTCATGAAATTGATTCCATATAACATCATGTTATACACATGCAAGCATACTTATTAATCAAATTTCATAAGAACATGCTTATATCAATTTCATCATGCCATTCGGCCAAGGTGAATATATTGGGGAAAAATCATCCAATGCATTTTTCATAAAATTGATTCCATGTAATATCATTCTATATACATGCAAGCATACTTATTCATCAAATTTCACAAGAACATGCTTCAATCAATTTATCACACCCATTCGGCCAAGGTAGAAATTTTGGGGAAAAATCATCCAATGCATTTTTCATAAAATTGATTTCATATAATGTCATTTAACATACATATAAGCATACTCATTCATCAAATTTCACAAGAACATGCTTCAATCAATTTTACCCAAATTTTAACCTAAAGTATTTCATGCTTAAACCTAGCTCAATGATACCATTGTTGGTTTCTATTATATGTCCCAAACAAAGATTAAGCATGTGAAATACTATAAAGAATATATATTTAAACATGAAGTATGGCGGAATCATACTTACAATGCCTTGTGATGAAGTAGAAGATCAAATGGTAGAAGCTCCAAGTGGTGGAGGATTCGGCCAAGAGGAGGAAGAAGACTTGAAGCTCCAAGCTTTTGTATTCCAAGCTCTTTGATGGTTTCCCTATCACCTCTTTTGATCCCTTGCTTGTGCTAGCAAAAATGGAGAAGTGGAAGATCAAATCTTCCTTGCCCTTGACAATGGTGTTCACGGCAATTTGAGAGAGAAGAGAGAGTTTTTGTGAAATGTCTTGATTAATTAATCTTTGTATACCAAAAATCAATTTATATTTATGTTATAATTTATTAAATTAATAATAAATCTATGACATAAACCATGCAATGGCTTAGAGTGTCAAACACTCAAACTCCATGCAATGCCTTTGAGTGAAATGCACACTATCACCATGCAATGCCTTAGAGTGTTTTGTACACTATTAACATGCAATGCCATATCAATGACAAGTGTCATGTGGGCCCCACACGTTTCCCAATGAAAGTGGGCCCACGTCCACTCACGCGTTCGGGTTCGATATTTCCGAAATACCGAGCTAGCGTCGCGACGTTAATTAAATCGGATTTAAATAAATAATCGCTCCTAGCGAAATTATTATTTACGTCGCTTACGAATTAATTCTAAATTAACTCGTACGCCCGAATTAAAATCTAATTTTAATTTCGCGTCGAAATCGAATTTCGATTATTATATCGAATATAATAATTATATCGATTAATTCCAAATTAATCGTTCTCTCTCTCTAAATAAGGCACTTTATCCGAGATAAAGTTTCTCCGCAATTAATCCAAGATTAATTAAGTTCGAATCAAATATCATAGGTGAATCTTCAGGAAGCGACCCAAGAGATCTCCGGATATTTTGGCAGTAAATACGGTCGTCGGATAATCCGAACACGTACGTACCTCGTACTACGTCTTTACCGATTTACAAGACAAGGTTGGCTTCTAGCAAAGCGCCATGCCTACCCAATTCTCCAGAAATATTCTTATAGGAATATAAGATCTGTATCAGGCGTAGTATACCGTAGTATTGCGTACATCGATCCAGTATCGGATGGTCACATGCTAGGCCTGGGGCTGGAGATGTGTCTGCCCCGTACGAAACATATATCGGACATCAAGCAACTAGTCTCTTTAAATCGGACAATCCTGACCTTGTCATATTGTCCCGACGGTTGCAACCTTTTATAGAGTACTAGTTCTGTGCCCTGCGTGATCATCACCTCCATATGTCTGAAGCGATACTTCCATCTTGACATACATCCAGTACACTACGATTCTCGATAAACCCAGAAGAGGTGTACACACAGAACCGGTTAAGGTCCCCAACCACCAAAACTAAAGTTTACCGATTGTCGCAAGTACTAGCGATGTAAGTCTCAGGTTAAGACCATATACACCTACCCTGATGCGGCCTCCCATAGACACGCAGACATACTACCAATGGGATTCCGCGGGGTCTATCCAGAGCGAAGCTGTTTTCCGTACCATCGGTAAAACACAACCTCCTATCGCACTTGCATAAGTATCCAATACTTAAATATATGAGAACTATGCCGTCGTGCCCTCACAACGTGCACAAGCGCAATACTAGTCTATTCCGCATTATCGATGTCCAGTCTCGATAATACTACGACTAGGGATATTTAATGATTAAACCTTTGGGGACTGATACTGTCTCATATCATTCTCAGTCCAGGTACTAATCATATGGACTTTCGCCATTTATAAGTCAAAGTAAATAATATTACAAAACGGCAAAAGGCAATTTCATTATCACATAGTTAATTTTGTACAATAATACAATATCATTTACAAACAGTGACGCTATGGGACATAATGTCTAACAACTGCACAAATTATTTTTCTTCTTCTGATCAAATCATTTGAGCTATTTATTTGTCATAATATTATTTGAGATTCATTTATATTCAAAATATAATTTTTGTTATTCCATCTAATGTGTTTATCTCAATATCATCTTTATATAATGAAACACTTTAGTGTTCCTAGAATATAAGGTTCCCCGCATCGGCAAACACTGATATAAAGAATAATGTATCTAGTCAAATTGTCACATATACAGTACCTAATTTAGGTACAAACCCGAGGGTAGTTCCTAAACTTAGGTATCTACGATTAAAACAGCGACAGTCGTCCCGTTTCCAATTCGCAGATTAATCTCAACTGAGTCAGTATCATGTTCAAAACAGATTCTGACATCATATATATATTATGTACCACACTAAGTATTTAAAATCTAATTTCAATACTAGTCAGAACATATTTATGACAATACTATTTGAAGTCAGAGCCTTGCTCTTTCTTCAATTCCTTCATGTCTGCTTTGTCCAAATGGCAGTCACGCTTTCCGCGATCCCGTTTGCCACATTCAAGCAGACATTTTGGGATAATTTCTTTTATTTTCCCAGAAGGATTATAATGATTTTGCCTTTGCCTTTTCCCCACTCCAGAAGCCTTTGGCCAAGCCTTGGCCTTCTAGAATATCGAAGTAAAGTCGCCTTGCGCTACTTGCCTAATTGCAAACTTTGACTTATCTCCTTGAAATAGTCATTAACTCTCCAGAGTTATTTCTTGCAATTTTAGTACTTCTAAAATCTAAGTGTAGATTCTTTGAAGATTCTTCAATTTCATTATCATACTTTAAGAATCTAATTCTTAGTTCTGATTCAGAAATTAAGAAATCTACTGCGGTAAATATAATGGATTGAGCACTAAAGTTATCATCACATAATCTTCCAATATTATGCTCGACTATTTGCTTAACTTCTGGCTTAGGCATAATATTTATTTTATCAAATAAATTAACTTATTATTTTTCCAAGACCATCCTGAAATTTATTCCATTTGAAAATTAACCATTTAAATACATTTTCCCTAGGATAATGTATTAAATGTCAATCTTTCAATTTATATCTTGATTTTAATAGTCCAACTATTTAATCAACGATTTAGGTACTATTTATTATAATGATTACAATAGTCCAACTATTTAATCAACTATAATTTAATAGATTAAAATCAATTATATTGATTACTATAATCCAATTATAAAATCAAATATAAATGAATAGTTTGAAGATATAGTCCAACTATTTATTAAAACAACAATTTAAATATTAGTCCCTACATAATTTATAACGACGAATGGATATTTGTTTGAGCGCGTATGGCGAGTAATTGAACGAGTATTGCAAATTCAATTCTTGCCTCCCACTATTTTTCGGCGAGCCTCTAACCCTCTGTCGAGTACTCGGGAAAACGTGTTTCCTAGTGGGCTAGGGTCCCATTAAATATCACACAATCTTGACTTTGGCCAACAAATTGTGTGATAATTAAGTAGGTAGATCTCTAAGATCGATTGGATCCAATCCAATTCCTAGATCCGGTAGGGGGACATCCAAGTCTGAAACATATATCTTATATATGACAATACATCCAATGTATTACCTAACCTTTTTCCTCTCAATCAACTAAGCCTTGGCTTTGGCACAACAAACTTAGTGATCCCAGTTAAGCGCAACCTATTAACCATGGAAAGCTTCGTAATCAATGTCGATGGACAAGAAGTGGTCTTGACTTTGGCCAACAAACCACAACTTGGACAAGACACCAATATGGAACAAAGCCTTCGTGATTCAAACATCCTCGATAGACAAAGGCCTTGACTTTGGCCAACAAACCAATGCCATCTTAGATCTTGAGTAAGAATCACTCAATGGAAGGAAAAACGCTTAATATTATTTGAGGGTTTTTCGCGTGTAAATTGGCAACCAATTTATTATCTTTGTTAAGGTCTCATCATCATACACCCTTAAACATGCATTCTAAACACATAATAAAGCGCATTTGAATAAATAATAATGATATGCGGGTGGATACTTTACACATTCATCCTATATCAAATCTCTCAATTTCTCTCTCCCGCTAGCACAAGTATTTACTTGTACCCATTACACTACACTTCTAAAGAAACCTCATTTACATTGAGGGGAATAGGTGAGAAGAGAATACAAACAATATGGAGGTATAAGGCTGGACACGCAGGTCCAATTAATAAATCATATTATTACAACAATTTCTAAAATTGCCCACCCTTATAATATCCATCTGATATACATTATTCATGCATCGCAACCATGTATTCACACAAGCATGTTATCAATCAATCTAATCAAATTAATTAATCTGATAATTAGTGATCATCCAATGTTCAAACAACGATTTGATTTTGCTCGAGTCAAACTCGTTTTGCGAATAAGTACTCAAAGTATGAATTCTCGAATTAAATTAAACTACATTATTAAATCCAATTTATTATGCATTCAATTCTAATTCGCTTATTTAATTCTAAATTAAATATTAAACTTTATTAATGAACTTTTTACGACTTAAATTCCAAATTTAATCGTTACGGGTCTCAAAGCCCAATTAACGTCCAACGTCAATTTAATTAAAGTACAATGTGCTTTTAATTAATTTCTTAAGGCGTGGACTTTTGGTCAACTCGGGTCAAACCGAATAACCAAAATTCAATCTAGGAGTTACCCCATAAGCCCATAAATCAATTTTGGCCCATTAGGCCCAATTAAATTTTAAAGGTCCATTAAGTCGCATTTGGGCTTTATGGATGCAGTTTTGGGCCTAATTGGATCCAACCAATTTTGCCTAAACCCAACTTTGTACAACAAAGCCCAATAAGTCCAATAACAACTTTTAAAAGCCCAAATCCAATTTTAAGGCCCAAATAATTAAATTCCAAAAAAATCCAATTTTCCCAATTTTATTACCAAAGTGTATAACATGATTAATTAACCCAATTAACATTTCTAAAACATCAATTAACACAATTAATCATGCTCATTTTCATCATCACATGTCCAACACATTTTGATTAAAATCAAACCCAATTTACATGCAACATGTCTCGGCCAAGGAGGGGATTTTATATCCGATTTGGTTTCAATCCAATTAATCCCACAATCGACATTAAATCAACATCCTAATTGATTATAACTCATCCAATGAATTAAAAATCAAAAAATTCCAAGACAAAATAGGGCTAAGGCATTCGGCCAACACCAAATTTGGGGGGAAAAATTGATCCAATCAAACTTCAATTCAACATGTATTAAGCATACTCAAACATCCAATTTATTCAAATCATGCTCAAATAAATATTACCCAAATTTTAATCCCTAAACATTTCATGCTCAAACCTTGGAATGACTTGTGATTCCAACTATTTAAAGCCAACAACCACACACATCATTCAATCCATCAAGTTGTCAAGTCACATCACTCAAAGTGACTTTTGATTTGACGCTTGATACGACTAGCGATTTGACACTTGATTTGACATGCCGCACTCGAATTAGAAATGTGAATGCGCTCACAAATAATCTCGGGCTCGGGTTCGCTAATTCCAAATTAACGAATTTTCCGTTGCGTCGTAATTAAATGATTATGCCTAGCAAAATAACTATTCACGTCGCTAACGAATTAATTCTAAATTAATTCGTTCGCCCGAATTAAAATCTAATTTTAATTCCGCGTCGAAATCCAATTTCGTTTAATATATCAAATATATTAATTTATCGATTAATTCCGAATTAATCGTTATCTCTCTTAATGATATTTTATCCCAGATAAAATATCTCCGTTATTAATCCCAGATTAATTTTCTCTCTCTTCTAATTAATCCCATATTAATTTTAGAGTACGAGTAATACGTCATCGGTGAATCTTTTGGAAGTGACCAATGAGATCCCCGGATATATTGGTAGTAAAATTTGGTCGTCGGACTATCCGAACACGTAAGTACCTCGTACTACGTTTATACTGATTAAAAGACAAGGTTGGCCTCTAGCAAAGCGCCATGCCTACCCAATTCTCCGGAAATATCCTTACAGCAATAAAGGATCTGTATCAAGCGTAGTATACCGTAGTATTGTGTATTTCTGTCCAGTATCGGATGATCACGTGCTAGGCCTGAGGCTGGAATTGTGTCTGCCCCGTACGAAGCACATGTTGGATGTCTAGTGACTAGTCTCTATAATCGGATAAACATGACCTTGTCATTTTATCCCGATAGCTGCAGCATTTAAGAGAACCAGTCCCGTATCCTACGTGACCATCATCTCCATATGACTGGAGTGACACTTCCATCTTGACATCACACCCAACACACTACGATTTCAATATACCCTGTATTGGCGTACACAGAACCTGTTAAAGCCCTGGATAACCTCAACCAAAGTATATTGATCGTCGCAAGTATTAGCGGTGCAAGTCTCAGGTTAAGACCAAATACACCTACCCTGATTTCGGACTTCCATAGACACATAGTAATACTACCAATGGAATTCTGAGGGGGTATATCCAGAGTGAAGCGGTTTCCCGTACCATCGGCGAAATACACCTCCTGTCTTATATCATTATCCTTTGTACCCTCAATACACTTATACCCAAATATATGAGAACTATGGCGTTGTACCCTCACAAGCGCACAAGTGTAATACTAGTCTTTTACGCATTTATCGATGTCCAATCTCGACAATGCTCTGACTAGGGATATTTAATGATTTATCCTTCGTGGACTGATACTGTCTCATATCATTCTCCGTCCAGGAAAAAATCATAGGGACCTCCTATCATTTATACATCTAGGTGATCTAATCACAAATGATAAGAGTGCAATCTCCTTTTTCACATAGTTAATTTGTACAACAACACCATGATCTGTACAAATAGTGACGCTATGGGTCATAATTGTCCAACAGATAGTTCCTGCCTGGCTGCTGGCCCGAGTGTGGCTTTTAGTACGAATGCCAAACATTGGGCCGACTAATCTTCGGCCTGAACGTCCTTACATTCTGGACGAAATTTGAATTCTCCCCATAGAACCTTGGGGCGAAGGTCCGGGGCTGCCATGATGACGGCTTTCTCTTTGCAGGCCTTTCGCAAGTGTCTTCTAACTCTTTCATCCATTCCATGTCGTTCTTGTATCGAATACAAATATTCTGCTGGTCTCCTTGTCCTGAAGGTTACTTAATCCTTTCCAGAGCGCTTGGACGATGACGGTATTGTCCTTCGTCTAGCACTAATTTGATTTTTGGCAGGTTCGTCTTGGCAAGGTCTGGATTAATCATGTTCAACCCCACAGATTTTGGAAACGGGTCGATGTCCACTTCCATCTTTTTCTCGAACGTAATTCGTCCGGATTATATGGCATCCTGTAAGACATTACGAAAAACAAGGCAATTAATAGTTGTATAAGACCATGCATTGTGCCACTTACAATATCTTTTAATACCGATTTGTTCGGCTGTTGGCAACATATGTCTGTCACTCAAGCTAATTGCTTTGTCTTTATACAACTGGTTAAATATAGCATCGACTTAGTAATATCAAATAAGAAGTTCCTGCTTTTTTTATTATTCTTTTCACTCGCTTGGGGTTCCGCCCACGTCTTAAAAATGTACGGTTTCCCTTTAACCAATTCGGCCAAACATAAATCAGCCGACTCGTTGTTTACTTCACCCATTTCATAGTCGATATTCCTATAATATGTCACTTTGCTCGAATTTTTCATTTGTTCATCTTCTCGTAATAATCGCTCGTAACATGCCACACTAGTGGTGAGTTGGACAATTATGACCCATAGCGTCACTATTTGTACAGATCATGGTGTTGTTGTACAAATTAACTATGTGACAAAGAAGATTGCACTCTTATCATTTATGATTAGATCACCTAGATATATAAATGATAAGAGGTCTCTATGATTTGTTCCTGGACGGAGAATGATATGAGACAGTATCAGTCCACGAAGGATAAATCATTAAATATCCCTAGTTAGAGTATTATCGAGATTGGACATCGATAAATACGTAAAAGACTAGTATTACACTTGTGCGCGTTTTGAGGGAACAACGGCATAGTTCTCATATATTTGGGTTATAGGATACTCATGCAAGTGTAATAGGAGGTTGTGTTTCACCGATGGTACGGGAAACAGCTTCGCTCTGGGTAGACCCCGTGGAATCCCATTGTTAGTATGACTATGTGTCTATGAGAGTCTACAATCAGGGTAGGTGTATTTGGTCTTAACCTGAGACTTGCACCGCTAATAATTGCGACAATCAATATACTTTGGTTGAGGTCGTCCAGGGCTTTAACAGGTTCTGTGTACGCCAATACTGGGTATATTGAGAATCGTAGTGTGTTGGGTGTGATGTCAAGACGGAAGTGTCAGTCCAGTCATATGGAGATGATGGTCACGTAGGATACAGGACTGGTTCTCTTAAATGCTGGGCAGCTATCGGTTATTATGACTAGGTCATGTATATCCGATTATAGAGACTAGTTACCAGACATCCGACATGTGCTTCGTACGGGACAGACACAATTCCAGCCCCAGGCCTAGCACGTGATCATTCGATACTGGACAGAAATATGTAATATTATGGTATACTACGCTTGATATAGATCATTTATTCCTGTAAGGATATTTCCGGAGAATTGGGTAGGCATGGTGCTTTTCTAGAGGCCAACCTTGTCTTGTAAATCGGTAAAACGTAGTACAAGGTACTTACGTGTT
The DNA here is from genome assembly GCA_019454045.1 of Zanthoxylum bungeanum. Classification (NCBI taxonomy): domain Eukaryota; kingdom Viridiplantae; phylum Streptophyta; class Magnoliopsida; order Sapindales; family Rutaceae; genus Zanthoxylum; species Zanthoxylum bungeanum. The sequence continues at coordinate 49,552 of SKCR01038439.1, read as the reverse complement.
CGGATAGTCCAACGACCGAATTTACTGCCAACATATCCGGGGATTTCATGGGTCGCTTCCCAAGATTCATCGATGACATATAACTCGCACTCTAAATTAATCTGGGATAATTAGATGAGAAAAAAATTAATCTGGGATTAATTGCAGATATATTTTATCTAGGATAAAATATCAATAAAGAGAGATAACGATTAATTTGGAATTAATCAGTAAATTAATATTTTGATATATTAACGAAATTAGATTTCGACGCGGAATTGAAATTAGATTTTAATTCGGGCAAACAAATTAATTTAGAATTAATTCGTTAGTGACGTGAATAGTGACTTCGCTAGGCGTAATCATTTAATTACGACGCAACGAAAAATTCGTTAATTTGAAATTAGGAACCCGAGCCCAGGATTGTTTGCGAGCGCATTCACATTTCGAATTCGAGTGCAGTACGCAAGTCAAATCAAGCGTCAAATCGCTAGTCGCATCAAGCGTCAAATCACATGTCACTTTGAGTGATGTGACACTTGATGGATTGATGTGATTGAGTGATAGAAGTTGGTGTGGGCTTTTAATGTTTGACTTTAAAAGCCAAATGAAATGCAAATTCATTTGAAATTCAAATGAGTGTATTAGATACACAAATTTGGTAATTCAACACACACAATTTCGTTCTTCTCTCTCTTTCATTTTGGAGGCAAAAACTCTTCTCTCTCTCAAGCCATTTTCACTTTCTGGTTTGCTGGGCTGTGACCGAAAATAATGGGGAGCAAGAGTGGTGTTTTGTGGCAAAACATCAAGTGCTAGCACACTTACGAGACATGCGAAGGTGATAGGGAAGTCTACCCTTGAGCCGGGAACCATTCGACGAAGCTTGCAGCTTGACGAAGGACCAAAACCGAGCCAAACCAGTGAGCTTGGACTGCACACTGCCGAACCAGTGAAAGAGGACATCAGTTCATTTTTGTTGCCTCGTTTGCCTCCGCGTCGCTCAACCGATCGATGTGAGTATTCCGCGACTTCGTCGATGTATTCGCACTTCATTTTCATGCTTGTTTATGATCTTGGGACCTTAGAATTTGCCAACATGGTGAGTTGGGGAAGGTCCCAAAACTCGCGATCCTGAAACTTCTTTTTTAGATCGAGATTTAAGCAACCTTGAACGATCCTCACAAATTCTTTTTTGGGCAAAGGCACGTAAAAACGGCCTCGAGCTACCTTAAACCGTTGTAAGAATGTCTCGGCCCATTCTCCTGGCCTTACCTCAGGTTTTCCAAATCGGCTAAAGCCACATCAGATTCAGCCTTAAAAAATTGCGCATGAAACAGTTGCTCCATCTGCTGCCAACTTTCTACCGAATTGGCCGGTAGACTGACATACCAGGAGAAAGCCACCCTTGACAGTGATCCGTGAAATAATCTCAGTTTGTGGAAATCATTGACTTCCCCACACTGGAGGGTAAATCGTCCTACCTGTTCCATGGTAGAAACTTCCCCAGACCCCGTAAAGAGGGAAAAATATGGTATCTTGTAGTTTTTAGGCCATGGATAGGCCACATCGACCCAATCAGGATACGACTTCCGATATCTTGGTCGAATTTGTCGTATGCCTACACCAAATTGGTTTTGAAGGATCTCGATCATTTTCTCCCTTAGCATATCATTGCCATTAAATGGCATGGCTATGGGAGGTGGTTGCGGTCCTCTTAAAAGTGGGACATAATCATGATTCTGCCCTGAGACACCTGGACCCTCAGGCAACACCACTTCATTTTGTGCCATATTTGGCCCTTGGTGTATATTCGGCCCTAATTGTGTGCCATTGCCTCCAGTATTTATTCCTCCCCTGAGAACCGTAGGGATGTTGGTCCCATGTGGAGGAACATTACTAGGACCAGCCTCCTGACTGTTCACCACAGGGAGAGGCGTAGTCCACAGCAGCGCCGTTCCGCCCTTTACACATTTGCCATTAATTTATTCATCGAGCTTAGATGTTTAGCCATGTTTTCATAATGCGAATTGATAGTTGATACAAATTTATCTATGACATGTGCATTTTGAAGCCTAACCTGTTCGACAACATCATGTGTGAATTCACCGAACAACGCGTGCACCGCGTTAGGACTGAGTTCTCTCATAGATTGGTACCGATTAGTATCTGCCAGACCCTCGAATTGACCCACTATGGCTGGAACGTTGGGCTGGTTGGTTTGCTCCAGTCCTCCTTCCTCCGTAGTTGAGCCAGTTTGAGTGTTTCTTTTCGAAGGCATCTCCACTCTTTACACCAATTCTCCCACTGTGGTCGCCAAAAACTGTTTGCGCAATTTTTATGCGTGAAGAAAGAAGAGCGTGTAAGGTTCAAACCTCCTGAGACAAAGTCCCAGCAAGGGGTGTTGATTAAGTGAATAAGCCTCCAAGGGGCACAAGCACACAAGTTACAGTCCTAAGATTACAATCTAAGAAATGAAAAATAAAAATATGCTCATTTCAGTCTTCATTTGATCGGGGTTTCTCTCTTGGCATAGATAAGCTTTTATAGTGAAGTTTGTTAACCGTTTTAAGCGGTTCCGGTATCTTCTTGCAGTTGTTGGATCGTGCCTGTAACCGTTGAGTTGTGTGTTTCAACTGCTTGGTTGTGGAGGAAAGCTGTCCAACTGCCATGATCGTGGAAATAACCGTATCAAGGGTTCTGTTCCTAAACGTAACCGCATCATGGGCTTTCGTCCTAACCGCTGGTCCGATCGCCCCATGCTCTTTATCGCCCTTTGGTCCATCGCCTTTTTCCTTTCGCTCTTTCTTAGTCTCAGGGCGATTTCGTTCTTTGGTGGAGATTTTCGTTAACACTGCCTACTAAGTTCCTCTCGAACTTCACATGAACTTGCATAAATTTTTTTAATCTAATTTGCTTCTTATTTAAACACATCAAATCCTAAAAACTGCACAAATTTTCGTTCCGAGATTTGGTGAACATCACATGCATAGATATCCATGTCTTAAAAGTTATAACTCTTTGGACCATTTAAGTTCTTAACTTGGAACTGAATCTATTGGAGAGTGACATGAAAGAAGCACTACAAGGAATACAATATTAACGTTCAAAAATTTTAACATTGTCGTAAAAATCTTCGCCAAATATATATTTAGTGTCGCCAGTCTCTTACGACGCTAAAATTAATAATATATAACATCGCACAGATCAACGACGCTAAAAGTAAAACATTTAGTGTTGCCAAGAAACTTTCGACGCTAAAATTTTATCATTTAGCGTCACAATAAAATTTTCAATGCTAAATATCAACATTTAGTGTCGAATATAGTTAGTGACGCTAAATGTCAACATTTCTGACATCGCTATATATATTCGACGGTAAAGATTACAATTTTTAGTATCGATACCTATCTTCGACGATAAAAACATACTAATTTAGCATCGTTATCTAATTCTCAATGCTAAATGTTCTAAGATTTAATATAGTAAGAGTAAGACCCGATAATTTCATGACAGGACCTAGTAAGTACTACTTGATGCTATAGCCAACAACATTTTCATGTCACGTGTGACTCAAGCAAGCATGAAAATCATGAAAAGTTATCTGTAAATATTAGGTCATGTTATAGCTAGAACGGAAGTCTGTTGAATTCAGAAATATAAATGATACAAGAATGACTTAGCTTGGTGCCATTATTTAAAATGCTCTTTCCGCAAAAGCAGTATCATGGATAGCTGACCTAAAAGAAATGTTAAGCTTTCATGGTCAAGCTTATGTAGTAGAGTTCTCATAAACCTGACAGTAGTTGCCCACAGCATCTGTCACAGGAACGGGTAAATCTGTGGTATTGGGTAATGCACTCGGGATTAACATGAGGCACGTATGGGTATGGAATTTTAGAGTCATTGCAATACCTCCAGGAGGACCAAGAGGTACGTCAGTCCTATTTACGGCCATATAGAAAAGGTAATAGAGTTATTGACAATTCAAGCAAAAAACTCGCAAGCAGTCTAATTCTTTATCGGCGGGCACAAGTGCACCAGTCAGTCAGTAGCACGAATGCATGAAAAATAGGCCATGTATTCAGTTATCATATGCAGTACATTAAACACTTACAAATCAATCAAGTTAAGAATGGATGTACACCACTAAAAACGTTCATGAATGCCTCATAATGAAGTTGGTCAGGAATTTGACCCAACTTGAAAACTATAGTTTCTGTGTTGGACATGACAAGAATTAGATGAGTTATGGTCCCATCGTAAATACAGTTACAGGATTTAGCTATCTAGCACATTTCCTATAGTCAAGCTTGCGTTTACTACACTTAGTACGATGAGTATTATGCAGTATAAACCTATTATGGAGTTTTATTCCATTACTTATAATGGAGAATTTCTTCTTACCTCCAAGTCTTTACTGTTAAATTAGCATGTAACAAACATGTAGCTCAGATTTTAGAGGGCACGTCACTCTAGTACCGTAAATCTTGGGAACTAGAAAGCCAGCAACCCTCACTCAAATGTGACACGCCAACTTTGTTCGATACACTGTGGGAATACAAATGAGAATCCCCCCTACACGCCTGCTCAAGTAAGTAAGAACGAAAGGTCATGATTTAGTCATCAAATCATGTTATATCATCAAGTTCCAAAATGAAACTATGTTATGATTTTGTATCTAATTCACGCCTCAGTTTCCAATGACATGTTCTCAATTCATGTTCTACGAATTCTAGCCTCGGTGCTCAGACATAGCTTTCAAGCGACGGTAAGCAAGCTCCATAATGCAGATTGTACTCCATACGCCATCCATACGCCAGAAATTCAATGTATAGGAATCAGTCAGAATATATCAGGTCACGAATTCCTTGACTTCATGAGATTTCTGATAAAGTCAAGGAAATTAACCTTAGATGAGATTCGGGGACAAATCCTATTTAAGAGGGGGATAATGTAACACCTCGATTACCATGATATGATATCGATTATTATTTTCTATATATGTGTGTGACATATTATTTAACGGATGAGTTTGTTCGTATTTTTCGGAAATCCGAAGAAAGTTCTTCGATTAACTCGGGCATTTAATTTTTTCAATAACTTTCGAAAAAATTTCAGTATTTTAGTCATAACATGAGCTACTGATGTCTTATTTCAGTGATCTTTATATGATCTAAAAGATTAGGCAAAGATTTAAAGTTTTCAAATTGAATATTTTTCTAAATTCAGAGTAGGACCAAGTCAAAATGTGCATTTTCTTGCCAACATTCTACTTTTATGAATTTGCCCCTGTTTTACATGTGTAAAATTAATTATTAATATTTTAATGTTAAAAAATCTTCCCCTTATTATATAAACAGCCGTGTTTACTGTCTTCTCCATCCTATTCTTCACGATTTCTCTAGAGGGAGCTCACGATTTTGCTGTTGGAAATGGTGATCGAGCACCATTCACTTTTTGTATGAATATTTGATATTTATGCAATATAATATTTATTTTATCATGGTTATTTATTTAAATATATAGTAAAACTCTTACTTTTATTTATATATGGTAAATCTAAGAGTTAGATTACTCTAAGAGTTGGAGATTTCGAGTTACACTCGGAACCTTATAAGAATTTAGTAAAGACCCGAGTGTTACAAAATATAGTGATATAGTTGCAAGAGTTGCAAATGGTGTTGAGAAATATCACGTATTCTCTCGAATATAAATTATTCCTTGTCTATATATATTGACATGGGTTGGTCATTATATTGGTAAGACTAGTGCATTGACTATATATGTAATGGATATATTGTTTGTCTCAACAAACTGTGAGCTTAGCAGAAGTTCTTATAGAAATGAAGATATTCATTAGTTGAATGAATATTGAATTAACTCATAAAAGATGACTAATAGATATTCCATAAAACTGTCAATAGTTGTCTTTTCGAGTTGAGTAGTTATTGTGGTCATTTGACTTGAGACACCACGGTGGTCTTGTGAGTGATCCTCTATGTCTGATATCATGCATGTCAGAGACCTTTCATGGTCTGACCACTGGATGTCTGTTAGGTATAGACCCATGCTCACGAAGATCGGTGTGTGTTAATATGAGGATTCGTTAGTCCATATGGTTGGATTATGTTTCCAGATATTTTTCAGAGTATATTCCGAAAGTTCGTCGAAGAAATTGTTTTCTTTGACATTATAAATAATATTGAAAAGAGTTTCACATATATTATTTATTAATGGAATATAGTTTTGAAAAGTTAGTTTATATTGAGTAGATAAGGTTTTGTCAGTATAACTATAACCTTACTCAATTGGAAACGGTAATGACGAAGGGATTATACATTAGCATTTTAACCTCGACTTGTATGGTTCGACGTGTCATATTGTTTAGTCATGATTTGTAGGTGGACAGGCCTTCATGAAATATGTATACAAGTATATGAGATATATATGTATAAATATATATACGTAACAACCGAACGTGAGCCTAGAGAGTTCCATTATATTGAGTTTACTCGTTGAGCACTAGGGCGACCTCTCGTCAAATGTTGACAAAGTATTATTTGGGTTTTTTTTAGGATTAAATTATTTAATCCCATAATGTTGGGGTTGGTGCTCAGAGCGCCAATTCCCGGTTGTATTTCTGTTAAATATTTATGTAAAACATTATTATTATGAATAATATATGCAGTTTCTATAATATAATCTATCTTTCTATATGGTAAAGACGTAATGACCCTAGAATGATTAGTCATGATACAGTTGCAAAAGCGTCGCAACGGACATTGAGAAGTATCATGACGTTGTCATTCTCAGAAAGTTCCTGGTCAAGGTTTACACTACTTGGTCAGTATAGTAAACCCGTTGATACCGGTACATGTCGTATACTGGAATATATGATTCCAATGGTTTCTCAATGAACCATTAGTCTTGGAGACTAGTATAGACGTGTAGGTGTTTATAGCAGATAAACACTGAACGACTCACCGAAGATTCTTAATGGATGGTACACCAGCGTCAATAAGAATCTTCTTGGGTTGAGTAGCACTTGTGATTCTTAGACTTGAGATGCCACTGTGGGCACATGAGACATCTTCTACACTTAGACGGCAGTCACGTCACCGATCTATTTAGATCAGACCTCCGCCTGTTCGTTGGGTGTAGACAGATCCTCAGGGTGTCCTATGTGTATCAAGATAGGATCCGTCAGTTCTGTGTATCAGAGCATAGGTAGTCCATATGATTAGCAATCAGATAAAACCATGGGCCCGTGGTAAAGTTTAGAAGCTAGTTCTAAACATTCTTTTGAGATTGCTAATAGAATAGTCGACTGGATAATCCCGATAGAGATTTGGCGTTTACATCTATATCTCTGGGATTTATCCGGATACCTGTGACGGAGGAATTATACATTTGCCATGACCTCGAACTGTATGGTTCAGCGAGATTATCTGTGATCGTCATAATCTACGGGTGGATAGATTATGGACACGAAATTAGATTTCGTGACGGATATACCTGAATCTAGAGAGTCTCAATAATGAAACATACTCTTAGAGCACTAGAGCAACATTAATAAATAATATTGATTATTTATAAAGTCGTTTAAAGGTTAAACGCAATATACGTGCTAAAGAGACTAGATAGTCATTTGCTTAATTTTTGTGTATTTACATTTAATACTTGATTAATTTAAATATACATTAATTAATAGTCAAAATTAGTTATTTTACTTATATCCTAAATGATATATGTTTTTAATATTTAATGTAAATATTATACATATATTTAATATATTTGTATTTGATTAATTATTTAATTATTTAATTGTTAAATGATTAAATTAATTAAAATATAAATATCTTATATTAGGATATTTAAAGTAAATGATGTTAGTTGCAATTGTTGACTTAAATAAATATCTATAAAGTAGTTTTAGATATTTATATTAAGATAACAAATTAATTTGAAATGAAATTGAAATGAAAAATTTGGTATATGCTTGTTGTTAAATTCGGCCAAGGCTTATTTTTGCACAAGTATATATTGTTTTCATTTGCTTTTCATTTGGTTAACCTAATACACTTTACCAAAAAGAAACTCCATTGAAGAGACTTAAAGGAAGCTTGAGAAAGAAAGAAAGATCAAAGAAAAGCTTGATTTTAGTAAGTTTTTTCCAACTTGCTATTAGTAAGGAAATTGTTTCTTAGGATCTAGGCTTTAATATATGATATCCTTAGGTTATTTCTTTCTTTGTTCCTTGTGGTTTTTGTTGATGGAAGTTTTGATGGAGGTGTAAAGCATGTATGATGAAGGAAGTGTATGACTATTGTAGTTATAACTATTCTTTTAAGGTTTTGGAAACCATGTTGCTAATCTAGAGTTATTGACCCACTCTTAAATTACCTAGATTTTATCTTGAGTTGTTTCATTGTGTTGAGACTTGGATTGGATGGAAGAATGATGATTGAAGTAATTGATTTAATGTATTTGGTCTAATTTGTCCAATTTGTGGAAATTGAAAAATGAGGGTTCATGACTAATTCCAAATTTGGGGATTTTGATATATGTTGTGTATTTGTGATTGTATATGATGCATATAAAATTTCATGTTCATTGGATTGCATCTTGATGTGTTTTGATGCATGAAATCACAAAATGCACAATTGTGCACCTTGGAGGGGCATTCGGCCTTGTGAGGGAAATTTGGGATTTTTGGTGCTTTAGGTGTTTTGAACATGCTAATTTCATCTTAGAAATGATTTAGAATCATTCAAAATTGATTAGATCAATTTCGGACTAAAAAGAACAAAATACCAAAGTAAGGGTAATTTGGTAAATTCACTTAAATATGATTTATTGAATTTTATTTCATAATTTGATTATTGGAATATTAAATAAATATGTTTATTTAATTAATTCGAAAAAAAATTTTGAAATCTGAAAATCGGATTTTCACCGCTTCCGCTGCGTTACTCTGATTCACCCCCTAAAAACCCCTACACATAATTCATGAGATGAATTTAATTAATTAATTTTATATCAAGAGTTTATATAAGTTTATTGTATAATAAATGTAAATTTGATTTACATTAAATTAGAAATTATTTTGTGAATTAATTTAATTGTTAAATTAATATACAATATTAATTACTTAAATAATACAAATAAAGATTTTAATTAGTTAAAGTAACTAAGTTAGAGTAATTGAATTTGTTTAGTTAAAGTAACTAAATTTATTCATAAAGGTAATTTAGTTTGCTTTATGCTAAAGTTGGTGAGATTAAATTTTAACCTTGGTTAAGTTGCTTTTTGAATTATGTGGTGTAGGGAAAAGATTCCCTTGAACCATAGTTAAATTAAAAACCATGGTTAATTAAATGTTTGGTTTTTGTTTTTCTTTATTTTAATTAATAAAAACAAAAAAGTTGCTTGGCTTTTTGCTCTCTCTCACTGGCGTACAAAGAAACAAAAGAATGAACAAATAAAAAAAAATTGCTTATTCTCCACTTCTCTGCCTCACTGTCGAATGTGAAGGGAAAAGATTTGAATTTTATTTTTTTTTTGTTGATCAAAATCAAGCCTAAATCTCACCAAAAATCACCCATATAAATAATCAAGACCATGGAAATTAATCTTTAACTGTTAAGGATTAATTGTGTCCTTGAATTTCTTGATTTTTCCTAGGGTTCAAAAGTTGAATTTGGGGAAAATCTTGGTTGCTACTCTTGAGTGATCAAACCGCATTTTGATCACCAAGACTTGTTCTTGAGAGAGCTCAATTTGGTGGAGTTTTAAGGAATTCAAAAGTTTGGAAGATTCAAAGAAACTTGGATGCCACCATTTACAAATTGGGAAGGCTTGAAAGCATCTTGTGGTAAATTTAATTTGTAAATTTATTGTTCAATTTGTTGATCATTATTGTTGAGAAAAATTCACTACAAAAATTAGACCCTTTAGCGTCGACAAAATTCGACGCCATAAGTCACATTTTCGATGCAAAAACCAATTAGCGTCGAATTAATTAGACGCAAAAAATGGACGCCGAAATGTCGACGAGAATCACTTTTAGCGTCGAAATAAATAAATGCGACGCTAAAAACTATATTTTGTATCCAATTTATTTCGACGCTAAATTAAATTTTCTGACGCTATATGTTATATTTGACGACGAAATAATTCGACGCCAAAAGGAAAACTTTTAGCATCGAAACGTGTCGACGCTAAAGTATATTAAAAAAGTAATATTTATATACTTACAGCGGCCATTTTTGTTACTATTGGCGTCGAAATTTTCGACGCCAAAAGTCAATTTTTGGCGTCAAAATGTTCGACGCTAATAGTTAAAAAATTTGTTTTTTAAAAAAATATTAATTTACTTCTCTTTGGTCTAAAATATTTAATTTAATTGAAAAAATCTAATTAATAACAGAATTACTAAATATTATAATAAATATTATATTGAAATTTGTTTTAGAAAAAAATATATTATATTAAATATATTTGTTCAAAATGTTTATACAAAACCAAATATAAAATTAATTGCTACTATGATGGGGGGACGCTCGAGCCCGATGCACCCTGAATAATTGAGGCCTCGAACATCTGACGGAAAGCTAGCATTTGCTATTCCAACTGCTCCATCTTCTTCTCATGGTCCACCATCTTCTTCTCGTGGTCCACCGTGACCTGTTGTAGCTTCTCCTTAGTCTGCTTCAGCTAGTCTCGGGTGGTGGCTAGCTCGTCTTTGGTGGTGACTAACTCGTCTCAAAGAGAGGCATTGTCCAAATTAACAGTATTGCGTGCAGATGACGTCAGCTTCTTACGAGTGCCAAGGCCAACGTTGTAAGCTATCTGATTCTTGAAAACCAATTGCGACAACTGCTCATCTGGTATCGAGTCGGACCCTGTCTCCTGAGTTTGCTATTGGAGTTCCAGCATTTCGTTCTGTTTCAAAAAATAAGTTAATATTAGAATTTGAGAAAAAAATTAACATATATAATATTAATTATTTTATTTTAAAAACTGAAACTTACATACCAGCGTTCGGCTTCTTCATTTATCCATTTGTTCCTCTCATTGTAATGCGTCACACGGAAAAAATATGGAAATGATTTCACCTCACATGTGCTACTCTGTTATAAACAGAAAATAAATTCAATATTATTCCACATTAGTAAAAACAATGAACTGCTAAATTTTACGTTAGGATATATTTACCTCAGAATGTTCGGCACGATATTGGATAAATGGCTTCGAACCTCCACGGTGGTTAAAACGCAAGTGACTTCGATTTTCCGCATTTGCGTGACATTTATCCTGCATTTACCAACACTGTAAGTACCGAAAACAAAGACAATTATAAATTTCCGTTTATTGCAAAATTTACCTCGTGTTTTTTGGTAGACCAAAGCTCACATAAGAATGTCCAGTCTTGCTCCTCTATAAAATCAGGTGTTGTGGAGCATCTGAAGGTCCATGTTCGTCGAATATTGGTTTCAGGACTTTTGTCCTATAATCTTTATAACTTTTCCCCATGTGGTAGTCAATATATTGTTGGACATTCACTTTGGTCAGATCGAAGTCGAACCACTCCTACATGAATAGCAACCGAGTAAAAATCAGTATAAAATACAAATGTTAACTAACAAACAATATCAAAAACTTACATGTAGTGAAGAGAATAGCTGGTTGATTTTCGTCTCCCATGATATCTTTCTCCAAGAAACGTAGTTTTGGGGAGCTTCATATCGAGCTATAGCTCCTATGGATGTATTAAACGTTGAATTATGTTGTCCGACATGACTGTGTCCATCATCTGATATCTCAATCCGGATACGGCCGTGAGACTTAGCTTACTTAGACAACCCCAGGCCACGAGTGCGTCCTCGACCCTTCGTTGTACTGGACTCACCTGTGCTAGCAGGGGCTCCACCAGGGCCAGTTGTCCTTGCTGATGTATATGGAGTCGCATTAGCCCGTCTGCGATTGCTCGGTGCCATCTGCAAAAACATAAAAAGTTTCATACCCCATTTTTAATGTAATAGAACCAAACCAAACAAACACATGCATTTTATAGTATATGTATGAACATTATATTACAAAACCAACCAAACCAAACTAAACTTAACCAAACCAAACACATTCCAAAATTTAATGTTAATCAGAATTTTCTCGGCCTTGGCCTTCCCTCTCTCGCTCACCTAAATCTAACTCACATACAAGAATCACAAACAAAAATATACAAAGCTCTCACTCACATAGCCACAAGCAAACAACGCCAAATTCACCACAAGCCATTCAATTCCAAACCATTAAGCTCTTCTAGTCCCTCACGACACTCACAAGCTCTTCTACTATCTAGACCTATGAAATGCATCTATAGAAGAATATCCATAGGAGAATACAACTTTGTATGTATGGCTAATGCAAGTTATGCAACATCGAAATAAGAAGAATGAGATCTTTAAATACACGTGTAAACTTCAAAGGATCAAATTATATTTTCATATAACTAAACAATCAGACAGGAACAAAAGCAAATAAAAACATAAAATCAAATGCTAACGAACCGACAAAAACAATTCAAATTCCACAACTCTCCGCAAACATCTACAGCAGCAAATTGCTGCTGTTCTGGGGCAGAACAACAGCAATTTGCTGCTGTTCTGGGGCAGAACAACATCAATTTTCTGCTGTTCTGGGGCAGAACAACAGCAATTTGCTGCTGTTCTGGGGCATAACAACAGTAATTGAAAAATGTTGCCCACACCCCTTCATCATCCACACCCCTTCATCAGCCAAATCAAATACAAAAACCTAATTTCATCATCATCATCACTCTCTCAAACAGCAACAAAAACCTAATTGAAAAGCTTTATAGCAACAAAAACCTAATTCAAAATCAGCCACACCCCTTCATCATCATCATCATCAAATACACTAACTTCATCATCATCATCACTCTCTCAAAATGCAACAAAAACCTAATTGAAAAGCTTTATAGCAATAAAAACCTAATTGAAAAGTCGATGAATTTGTTGAAGAGAGTGGTTGGAGTCGAGAATACGTGCAGATGACAGTGAGAGGAGCGTTTTTTGATTGTCTGAGACGAGAAAGAAGAAGACATTGGTTTTAGGGATTTAATAGACATTTAGCGTCGAATAGTTTCGACACTAAAAGTAATAATTTCGACGCTAAAATGTTGGCGGCTTATTAAAAAATTAGTGTTATTTTTCTGGGAAATGTAGTTTTTTTTATTTAGCGTCGCAATTGAATTCGTTCGACGCTAAATGAAAGATATTTAGCATCGATTATATTTCGACTCCAAATTTAAATTTTGTAATGTCGACGCTAAAAGCAAATAATTTCGACGCTAAAAAGTTGGCGGTTTATAAAAAAATTATGGTTGTTTTTCCGGGAAATTTAATTTTTTATTTAGCGTCGAAATATAATAATCGAAGCTAAATGAAAGACATTTAGCATCGATTATATTTCGACGCCAAATTTAAATTTTGTGTCGAATAATGTCGACACTAAAAGCAAATAATTTCGACGCTAAAAAGTTGGCGGTTTATAAAAAAATTAAATTAAATTTTTTATTTAGCGTCGAAATATAATAATCGACGCTAAATGAAAGTCATTTAGCGTCGATTATTATATTTCGACGCTAAATGTCTACCATTAAAAATAATAATAACAATTATATGATAATTATACTATTAATAATTAATTATGACAATCTTTCAACCATATTTAAATAATAATTAAAACAAACAACCATATTTAAATAATAATTAAAAACAACAACCATACATTATAATCCAGAAAATTATTCATCAATCACAAAATACACTAACTTCATTAATCACTATTATCTTCGGTATTTGAGGATTCGTGACTGGAATCGAAGTCATCTTCAGTGTCAAATTCTTCTTCATTTGCTACTTCAACGCTCACTTCAGAATGAGGAATTATCTCAACGTCTGGACTATCTCGTGTTAATGCGATATTTTTAGGAACGGTGACAGTTGGTCCATAAAATATATGTTCAGGAACTTCGAAGTTGCCGGAGATTTCTTGTGTTTCATCTGATATGTCAACTCTATCTTTCTCCTGCGTGTCCCAAATGCCCCTATGTTGTAACTTTTCTACCACCATTCATCCATTTCCTAACTTTGGATCAGATATATATATATCACTGAATGTGCTTGGGTACAAAAAATGTATGGATCATTCTTGTACCAAAAACGTTGAACATTAATTGATGTTAGATGATTACTAACTTGAATTCTCATCTTTCTGGCATTTGTGTCAAACCACTTACAATCTAATAGCACAATATGTCGTATGGGTCGGTATATCAACTCAATGACCGATTGCAACACTCCGTAGAAGTCAATAAGATCTGAGCCGTGTTCTCCTTGGACTACAATTCCATAATTCTGAGTCACATGAGTAACATCTCGCTGTTCGGTATGAAATCTAACTCCGTTGACAATGCATCCAATGTATTCATAAGCCTGCTTTTGAGGCCCATAAGCCAAAGAAACCAACGAGGATGACGAGTCCAATTGACTATTTTGCACTTGGTTCTTAATCTAACAATGAGCGAAATAGATGTGTTAATATAACAAACTGAAATTAATATGTAATGTTAGGATAAAAATAAATATAAAATGTTAGGCCTTACAGTTGTCTCAAACCATTTAGGAAATTCTTTTTTGTGTGTTTCATCAACGTTATGGTCACCACCACATTGTAGCATTGTTAGATGTTGCCTACAAAAAATGAGTTAGGTTAATGTATGGCAAATATACTATGGTTATGCACCAGAAAACTTACGTTAAATACGGTTGCACTTCATCACAATTACTATATATAAACCAATGTGCACGTTGAACTTCCTGAAGGGTTAGTAATTTGATACCTACTGCTCCAAATGGTCTGCAATTTTGACGGAACACTGTGATATCTTGCGAATTACTTACATCTCCATCATAGTTTTGTGGCCGACGATTAAAATGAGTTTCAATATTCTACATGTACATCGAACAAAATGTTATTGCTTCACTTATTACAACAGCTTCAGCTATTGACCCTTCAGGGCGCGCCTTGTTTTTCACATATTGTTTGTAATCTCCCAAAGCCTTGCGGATATGACAACAAGTTTGCATTAAAACTAAATTCACACAGTAAAATTTAAGAATGTAATATTTAAAAATGTATATATATAGTACCTCTCAATGGGATACATCCATCTGTAATGGACAGGACCTCCATTTCTAGCTTCAGCCAGTAAATGCACGGCCAAATGTACCATCGCATCAAAAAAAGCGGGTGGCAAAATTCACTCCAGCTTGCATAGGATTATCACGATTCCTCGCTCAAGTTCGTGAATAACAGTTGTGGTTAATGTCCTCTGACATAATTGTTTAAAGAAGCCACATAGATCAAGTACGACGTCACATACATTCGGGGGGAGATAAGGTCGAATGCCAACAGGAAGGAGAATCTCGAGAAACACATGACAATCTTGACTCCTTAATCCCGTTGTTGTATCATCTCTGACCCAACGCCCAATATTCGATGCATAATCATTAGGGAATTTAACCATTTTCAGCCAATCACAGATTGATTTTCTCTCTGATTGAGTGAGTACATAACTAGCAGGTGGCTTAATAAGACCTCGAGAAGTGACTTGTAAATGCAATTCACTACGAATTCTAAGATCTTGTAGGTCCAATCTAGCATTTGCAGTGTCTTTTGTATTACCCGGAATATTTAATAGTGTGCCCTCTAAACTCTCACACATATTTTTTTCTATATGCATTACATCCAAATTATGTCGCAAACTCAGAGTCCCCCAATATTCTAACTCAAAGAAAATACTCTTTCCTGTCCAATTCAACTCTTCAAGTAAGCGTTTTCGATTTTTATCTCTATTATTAAGATGTTTACCTGGTGTACTGTCTCTGAGATGTTGATGTTGGCAAACTATGTCGAATCCAGACAATGGACTAGGCATACTCTGAGGTTCATGTTGACCGTTAAATAATTTACTTCTATGCCAAGGATGACTCAACTCAAGAAATCTCCTGTGCCCTGTGTATCCTATTTTATTCCGTAATCGCTGCGAAGGTGTTTGACCCGCACAAACTGGACATGCCATGTATCCCTTAGTGCTCCATCCAGATAATGAACCATAAGCTGGAAAATCATTAATGGTCCATAATAATGCGGCATGCATCTGAAAATACTGCTCGGAAGCTGCATCAAAGGTATGCACACCTACATTCCATAATGTTTGTAACTCCTCGATCAATGGTCTCAAGTAAATATTCAATCTTTACCAGGGGAACGTGGATCGTGGATAAGCAATGACATAAACATGAACGGATCCTTCATACATTTCCATGGACGTAAGTTATATGGAATAACAATAACGGGCCAGATGCTATAAGAGTTGTACATATTCCCAAATGGGTTAAAACCATCAGAGGCAAGACCTAACCTGACATTACGGGGGTCCTCAGCGAAACAGGGGTACATGTCATCAAATTCCTTCCACTCGGTTCCATCCGCAGGATGTCTAAGTATGCCCTCTGCACCGATCCTCTTTTCATGATGACACATTATGTCAGTTGCTGTGTGTCGTGACATGAACAATCTCTGCAGCCTGGGCGTTAAAGGACAATATCGCAATATCTTTTGAGGCACTTTCTTCCCCGTACCACGGACTTTGTACCGACTTTCACCACATATCGGACAATATTCAAGTGATTCATATTCTGCACGAAATAATACACAATCATACTTCCAACCATGAATGGATTCATACCCCATTCCCAGATCACGCAATATTTTCTTTGCCTCGTAGTACGACTTAGGCAATTCTTTTCCAACCGGTAACATTGGCCCAGTAACTCTAGCATCATGTCAATACTTTTGTTGGTCATTCTGTTGATCACTTTAATGTGTAATAATTTCACAACGAAATTTAAGATCGACATTCCAGCACCTTCAAATGGAATTTTTTTGCCTCATCAAGTAGTTCACTAAATAAATTTTGATCATTTCCACTTAACACTGGCATGTCACCACTGACACTATGACCAAGTTGTGGACCTTGTAAGTCATGCAAAGCATCGGTTATCTCATCATTTACAGGTTGATTGTAACTACTGCTCCCTTCACCGGAATCAATAAACCGTGACTGAGAATTATACTGCTCACCGTGATAAATATACGTACGGTAAGTTGGTGATATTCCATGGCATGTATAAATGATTATGAACTTCATCTAACCGTTTCATTTTCCTATTCAAACAATTTGAACATGGACACCGAACACGACCTTCTGCATCAATGTGTTGCTTTGCGACTTCCATAAACTTATACACTCCATTACGATATTCAACACTCAATCTATCCAGCGAGCTCATCCAATTTCTATCCATTTAAGCGAAATACCTAAATATAATAATATAATTATTAAATATCATATTACATTCATCAACATTACTAATTCATTAATTATTTATTTAAGCATAGACATATATATTTAGTTGATAAAGTAAATAGTTTACAAAAAAATTCTATTTAGTTAATTAATTAACTTAATCTACATATATGAACCATAAACCATTAACAAAAAGTATATCATAAACATAATCATAAAAATTGAAAAATAATAAAGAAATATAAAAGAAGACTTACCTTATGGAAAATTGATTACAATTTTATTGAAAATTTGTTGGAGAGTTGTGAGGTTGCAGAGGACAGATTCTGAGATTTCAGAGGATGAAAATGAAGAGAATGGGGGAGAAAAACAGAGGGGGAGAAGGGTTGGTGGCATTCTGCATTTTAATCTATATTTAGCGTCGAAACAATAAATTCGACGCTAATTGTTGTGATTTTTAGCGTCGAAACAGTTTATTCGACGCTAAATGTCCGATTTTTAGCGTCGACATAAATTTAGACGCTAAAGATTAAGGATTGTCGGTGCATGCATCTTCATAAACCTTTAGCGACGCTACTTAGTCGACGCTAAATGTTAGTTTTTTTGGCGTCGACTAATATATTGACGCTAAAGTATAACATTTAGCGCCAAAAATTATTGTAATAGTAAAATAATTTAGTGTCGAATATTGTTCGACGCTATAACTGTACTTTTAGCGTCGATAACTGTTTTCGACGAAAAAAGTTGAATATTTGGCGTCGAAAATTATTTTCGTCGCTAAAATCTTGATATTTGGCGTCGAATATTAATTACGACGCTAAAAGTAATTTTTAGCGTCGAAATTAATTTCGACGCTAAATCGTTGGACGCTAAAAGCCATAATTCTTGTAGTGATTATTGTGGATTTGTTGGATTAATTGGAAGCATGTAAGTGATGAATTAGAAACATTGAAGTGTATGAAAATTGATATATATAGTTGATATATAAATTTTTGTATGCTTGGAGTAATTTTTTCAAGGGTTGGAAAATTATGTGTGCTTGCTTGGATTATTTTTAAGTGTTGAAAATAATTTTTAGAAGCTTAGAATAATTTATCAAGTGTAGATAAATGTATTAAAGTGTGTTGAAAAATTTTAATTGGCTTATGGTAATTATTTTAATGCATGGAAAATGTTTTTAGTGCATTAGGAAAATTTTAAGTCGATGAATTTTTTTTTTAAACCCACTGTTAAGGACTGCCGAATAAAAAAAATATATATTTATTCGCGTGGGATTTGATCTCGGGTGGATTCCGCTGCGCTCGGTTTTATCCGTTCCTCACTCAACAAGTGGTATCAGAGCGATACGTGCTTCTAATTGTTCATGTTCCTTTACAATTTTTCTTAATGTAATAAAATACCCATGCATACATTTAAGTGTTAATTACATGCTTTAGGCATTTTTGGACATGCATACATTTTATATATTTGTATGCATTTGACTTTGGAAAAATCTCTACACTAGATCATTAAATGTCATTATTTTAGTTGAAAATATGACATGGTCCTGCTTGTCTACATGGTGTTAGTGAAACCATTGTGATTATTCCCAATATTTCTAAAGCGTGAGGGATTGGTTATAATATTTTGTACTATTTCGGTTAAGCAAGAGATGAGTCGAATTTAAGAGAAAGTATTATCCAATATTGCTAAAGCGTGAGGTTAATATTAGTATCTTACTTTTGGCAATAGACAAGTTGATCTAAAAATTGAACTATCCAATATTGCTAAAGCGTGAGGATGAGATTCGATTTAGGACCGAATGTAAGAGTTGCATGAGATGCAATTGAAAATAGTTGTCTAACTTCTCGAATTTACAAAGGTCAATATTGCTAAAGCGTGAGATTTGCGTAAATGTCAAGAAGGATCTATGACCGGCGCATATTCACACACGTATAACGCAAGCACACTTATCGTTCAAGTAGTATAAAAGTATCGATCTCACGAGGACTTAAAACCTTTTGTTATTAATTTATGAAGTTAAATGTTTACAAGTATCTAATGGATTGGTTGTTTGATTGGGTGGTGACTTTAAAACTTAAAACAAGTAAATAAAATTGCTTGAAAGTAGATTGAAGAAAATTCAAATTTATAAAACTATCTAGGGTTGTGAATCCTTCAAATATCTTTTTTAAAAGATGAAGTGGTTATTTTACGTTTGTGTAATATATTGGTTTATTAACCAGAAACACGAAATTATGTAAAAGCCTCTTCCGATGGTCAAATACAAATACCCAGTATAGCCCAATTAATCATATTCATATGTTAATCAAGTTATCTGAATTCATTAAGATTAAGTTCCAATTATGGCTACCCCCGCCCGACAGGTATATTCCAATCTTGTAAGGAAATCTATTAAAAGGGTTATCTATCCTCAAGGAAGATCGTGCGCTATTGAGTCTAAGGTATTTAACCTAAAATCTTTTTTCCAAGTTCATTTTAGGTTTACCAGTTCAATTTTATTAATATCCAGTTAATAAAAATCATTAAGACTAAGGCTCAATAAATAAACCTTTATATTACTCAAACCGTAATTTAACCCCTTATAAATTGGTGATATTGGACTTCATCACAACCCTAGATAACTAGTTTAGTTACGACACATATTTACGGGTAGTAAAAACTTAAATAAAATAAAAGACATAAAGTAAAATGCTGAAAAGTAAATTGCTGAAAAGTAAATGACGGAAAGTAAATGCTGAAATTAAATACTGAAAAATAAATGCTGAAAAGTAAATGCTGAAAGTAAATTGCTGAAAAGTAAATGCTGAAAGTAAATTGCTGAAAGTAAATTGCTGAAAAGTAAATCTTGAAAGTAAATTACTGAAAAGTAAATAAAGTAAAAGTACAATAAAAGAAAATGATGAGATAAAAGGATCCACTTTTATTACTTCTATTTTAGATATCTCCCTTAATATAATATATTAACTTTGCGTGATAATTATCAACCAGCCATATAGGCGGTATCCTGATTAAGTCAAATTAATAATTAATTACCAACCGACCAATATGGCGGTATCCTCGTTAAGTCGGATTTTAAATAATTATTGTATTATAATTAGGGGAGATTAATCTAAATAGAAATAATAAAAGCTTTACCTTTTACCCTAACAAAGGGGAGTTACCTCCTCATTACTTGAAAAGTAAAAACTGAAAAGTAAAGAAAAGAAAGTGCGAAAGTGGAAATTAATTATTGAAAGCTGTAAATAAACAAACAAGATACAATCTTCATAGTTATTCTTGATGAATTTCAAATAAGAAAGTATGAAATTACAAATGAAATGGCTTGGTATTTATAGGCAAAATTTTACCTCCATCAAATGATCCACCAAATCCATTATTAATTGCTCCAATAATTGCTCCACCAAATCCAATATTAATTGCTCCACTAATTGCTCCACTAATTTTTATCATGTTTGGTGGGAATTTGACTTTTTTTATTATTTATTTTTTTATTTGCTTTGAAAATGACTTTAATAATTACACATAACACACTTACGGATGTTTCATCAATTTCGGTCATGAAAACTTCAGAATTCGAAATTATTTTGTTCTTAAAAGTTGTAGATCATTGAGTCTTCTTTAATTTGGAACTTGAATCAGCTCAATCTGATATCGGAGTACAACATTATACCCAAAATAAGACAATTGCGCAAAATTGGAATTTCCAAAACTGCACTTCGTTAGAACGCCCTTTCAAGTTTCCAATCTCCAAAATTAATATGGCAAGTCCAATTTTTACCCTTATTTGACCCACATTTCGTCCTAAATGATTTCATTGAGTCCCAATATTATTTTATCTGCAAAATAAACTACAACACATCAAAACGTTCATCAAACCCGAGAAACTAAACAAAATATTGAGTAAAAGGGGCGGTAAATATTGATATATTTTCCGCTCATCACACCCCCAAACCTAACATTTTGCTAGTCCTCGAGCTGAAGAACAAAATAAAATACAAGAAATAATTAAAATTAAACTAAGCCACTTTCGTAGGGATCACGGTTGCATTTAGCGTATGCAACAAGCCTTTAAACCCATAGGTGTCCCTAGTGGACGAGTTGTAGTCTCGTGAGGGTTTACAGCGACGATACCCACAAATGTCTTATAAAAGTAAAAAGATGGTAAAACTAATACACACAAAAGCAAAAAGACAAGAGAAAAAAGAATAAAAAAGTTAGTGACTAAACGAGTGAAACTTCTTATCTAAGTCAATAATTTTTTTGTTTCTTTCTAAATTATCGAATAAGTAAATTCTCTGATTATTTTTACCATTCTCCATATACACAGCCAACAAAATATTAATCAACTCATTTTGCCCACAATAGTCACAAGTGCAGTTGAAAAGAGAATAATATTTTTGTCCTAAAGTTATATCAGAATTCACACATTTTTTTAAGCAATGGAATAATTTTATTTTTTTATTTTTTTGATTGATTTTTTATTTATTTATAAACAATATCTTCCATCTATGTAGCGAGCTTTGGGTCAGTGGCTCCCAAATCAGTTGGCTTTAGGGCACTAGGTGTTAAGACACCCTTACGGACTTAATTACTCAGACTTCAGATATATATATATTATATATATATATATATATATATATATTGCAACATCTTTGATCTATGTAGTGAGCTTTGGGCCAGTGACTCCCAAACTAGTTGGTTTTAGAGCACTAGGTGTTAAAACACCCTTACCGACTTAATAATAGGATCTCAAACGTTTTTTTTTTACTCCATCGCTTTTTATAGATGCTTTCTCTAATTAAACTAGAGCACTGAATATTTCAAACTTTTCAATTACAGCTCATGTTTGTATGTTACCATGTATGCTGATAATACATATCAACTGAGCATATGAAGATTCATTTTAGTCAGTTTTATGGAGAATTCACAAATTAAATAATTTAAAAGGAAATAAACAAAAATTAACTTGTTCGAAATAGGTTGAGATACGTCTGAGGAATGGAAATTCCTTACACATCTATCTCACACCAATTTCACCTGATTAATAAAATAAAAACACAAAAATATAAAATAATTTTTTGGTTTTTTGTAAAATTTTTCAATTTTCTTTTTTGGTTTTTTCAAAATTTTTTACTAAAAATAAAACAATAAAAACAAGATACAATTTAACTATTCTCCTCCCTCAAACCTAAATGAGACATTGTCCCAAATATCTTAAACAGTAGAAGAAGAGTTTAGAAAACTGTACCTTGTTAGCTGAAATTCTACATCTAAATGAAAAGTTAAAGGTTAAGATCCAGATTTATCCGACGCCTCTTACCACGATCATTATCGGACCAGTTTATCTTGGAAAGAATGGGGTCAATTTGAGGTTCAAAGGCTAAGATTTGGTCAATTAAATCTGGGGCAGTTCTGGCAGTAAAGAGGAGTTCTTTTACAGGCTTTGACACGAACCCATTTCTCCGGGCATCATCAAGAAACACACAAAGAAAATCATAAAATCCATCAATATTGTACAGTCCAAGCCTCCTGGCAAGGCAATAAAAGCATCAGCACGGTTAATCATCTCTACCAGTCATTCAGACATACCTGGCACGATTAGTTCCTCGATGTTTGATGATCCAATAAGATTCGCCTCCGCTAAGGGTTTTGGGCTGATTCCCAAGACTCGACTGCCTCCATCATGTACAGCCTTTGAAACGATCCCCATTAGTCCAAGATTGCCACTGCCATATACTAAGTGCATATTCCTTGCAGAAATGACTCGACCCAATTCATGTACCGTTGTTACGTATTCTGGTTTAACACCAACACTGGTACCGCAAAACACACAGATGTTTTCAACCCGTCTTCTTGAAGTAGCTTCCATTTTTATCTGGATGCCTTCAAAGGTGCAATGATGAGTTGAATTTATATAACCTAAAAGGGTGAGTAATAATAGCACAAGTATCTTCCAAATGACGATTAGTAGCAAAATAGTAAATCGTGAAAGGTAAAAAAGTAGCTTGGATCCTGTCGGAGAAAATAACAAAACAAATCACAATTATTAGGAAAAGACAAACAGATATAATATTTAAATACTTTACAACTTGATTGACGTCTATGCGTCAGGGACAAGCTTCCCATCCAATTTTCTTATAAATTGGCAAACAGGGTCTTTTTGAGTCAGATTCCCGAGACTTAACTGTTGTCTTTCTTTTTGGAATTGTGTATGTAATTTGCGGATGGCTATATGAACATATCCACTGGGATGCGTCTCAATAGTCGAAGATATATCATCTAAAGACTCCTTACTCAAGCCATCTCTAATGAATTTAATTTTATCTTCACGATTATCAGACACCATTCCTAAAGAACGACAACGAGTATTGCAATTCCATCGTGCACATTTGTAACAAACACCCATTTGTTTAGCTCTACGTTTCTTTGCATATGTGATTTTTCCAAAACCAAGCAAATAAGAATTATAAGAATCAGAATACTCGCCTGCTAATCGGACCCGTGCTTCGATTACCCAACGAATGTCATTAGGAATACCTTTGATCATCAGAAGTCTCATCTGTTCAAAGCGAGTTTTGTAGACTTTCATCACAGAATTTTGAGGGAGAGAAAGAAATTACTTGTGAAGATTTGCGAGAGCTTCTTCCATCCTGAAATGCGTCTTAACCTGCAAAAACTAAACACACAAAAATTAAAACACACCACATCACAATATATACAAAAAATGCTTGGGTTGCCTCCCAGCTAGCGCTAAGTTTAATGTCGTCAGCTAGACAAGATTGCTCGAATGTTATGCTGGATCTGAAAGTGTGACACTTTCTTTTTGTCGCTCAATTGATTCTCCCCAATAGTGCATGACACGCTGGCTATTAACTTTGAATGTGTTATTGGACTTGGGGTTGTATATCTCAACAACTCTATATGGTAACACTTGAGTAATCACAAATGGACCTGACCACTTTGATTTCAGCTTTCCAGGAAAACGTTTCAGTCGTGAATCGTATAACAACACATGTTGTCATGGCTCCAATTGTCTGCGCACTATTTTTTTTATCATGCCATCTTTTGGTCTTTTCTTTGTACAATTTGGCATTTTCATAAGCCTGTAGGCAAAATTCCTCCAATTCGTTGAGTTGGTGAAGTCTTTTCTCTCCTGCAGCTTGTGGATCAAGATTCAACTTCTTCAGTGCCCAGTGTTTTTATGTTCAAGCTCAACTGAAGATGGAACGCTTTTCCATACACCATTTGATATGGGGACATACCAATAGGTGTCTTGTAAGCTGTCTGGTAAGCCCATAATGCGTCATCTAGTTTTTCAGACAAGTCATTCCTTGTTGATCCAACGGTTCTTTCCAAGATTCGTTTGATCTCCCTGTTTGAAACTTCCACATGTCCATTTGACTGTGGATGATAGGCAGTGGCAACCTTATGAGTAACTCCGTATTTGGATAGGAGTGCATCAAAGTATCTGTTGCAGAAATATGAGCCACCGCTGATAATTGCCCGAGGTGTTCGAAGTGGGTGAAAATATTCTTTTCAGGAACTTGATCACCACTTTTGAATCATTGGATGGCATGTGCAATTTTTCAACCCATTTGGACGTAGTTGGACAACCCATGTGGGGCGCCATGTCGATGTTTTTGGCAATCCTATAATACATGCTCCATTAAATACAAATGTTTCCATTTTATTAAAGCAACATCTACCCATACATCAAATTCTCCACTTCTAGAATATTTTGGCAACGTTCCTTCATTTCTCCTCGCAATACTCCCCGCTCTCTGGCACCTGTCACATTGAAGAGCAAATAGATAAGCATTTTTAAAAAGAGTGGGCCAGAACAAACCTGATTGTTGGACTTTTGCTGCAGTTTTATTCCCGCTGAAGTGTCCGCCATATGGTGATGAATGATAGTGTTGCAAAACACTGTTGACCTCCTTTTATGGAATACATCATCTCAGTAATTGATCAGCACAACATTTGAACAAGTACGGCTCATCCCAGACATAGTGCTTGACTTCTTTGAAGAATTTCTTCCTTTTCTGAGTTGTCCATTCCAACGGCCATTTTCCAGAAACTATGTAGTTGACATAGTCAGCATACCAAGAGATTTCATGTTGTTTCATGGAAAATAGCTGTTCATCTGGAAAAGTTTCTTTGATTGTCAATTCTTTGCCAACTGTTTCTCCATTCTCGAGCCTTGATAAATGATTTGCCACTTGGTTTTCTGTGTCTTTCATGTCTCTGATCTCCACATCGAATTCTTGCAGAAGAAGTATCCAACGGATCAATCTGGGCTTGGCATCTTTCTTCACGATCAGATACTTGATTGCTGAATGATCTGTGTAGACCACCACATTGGGACCCAGCAGATAAGATCAGAATTTGTCAAAAGCGAACAAAACTGCAAGCAACTCATTTTCAATGGTTGTGTAGTTGAGTTGAGCTTTATTCAGAGTTCTGCTGGAGTAGTAAATGGCATGGAATATCTTTGATTTGCGTTGTCCTAAAACTGCACCTACAATAAAATCACTAGCATCACACATCACCTCAAATGGAAGGGTCCAGTCTGGTGCTACAATGATAGGAGTAGAAACAAGCTCATGTTTCAGGATCTCAAAAGCTTCCTGACATTCTTTGGTGAAGTTGAAAGGCACATCTTTCTACAGAATATTGCACAGAGGTTTAGTAATCTTGGAAAGTCTTTGATAAATCTCCTGTAAAAACCTACATGTCCAAGAAAGCTCCGAATCCTTTTTACAGATGTTGGTGGAGGTAATTTTTCAATTGTCTCGATCTTGCTTTTGTCTACCTCGATTCCCTTTTGTGAGATCCGATGTCCAAGAACAATGCCTTCCTGCACCATGAAGTGACATTTCTCCTAGTTGAGTACCAGTTTGGTATCTTCGCATCTTTGTAACACATGTTCTAGATTTTGCAAGCAGTGGTCAAAAGAATCTCCAAACACAGAGAGGTCATCCATGAAAACCTCTATACTCTGCTCTAGGATGTCTGAGAATATGGCCATCATGCAACGTTGAAATGTGGTAGGTGCATTACATAATCCAAATGGCATTCTGCGGAAAGCAAAAGTACCATAGAGACATGTAAAATTAGTTTTCTCCTGATCTTCTGGGGCGATGGCAATCTGATTGTACCTCGAATATCTGTCCTGAAAGTAATAGTACTCATGTCCCGCCAGTCTGTCCAACATCTGATCAATGAATGGCAGTAAAAAATTGTCTTTCCTTCTTGCTTTGTTCAGCTTCCGGTAGTCCATACATACTCTCCATCCAGTCATCGTTCTTGTTGGAATCAACTCGTTCTTTTTATTTGTGACAACAATAATTCCTAATATCTTTGGTACACACTGCATATGACTCTCCCAACTGCTATCTGAGATGGGGTAAATGATGCCAACATCCAACCATTTGATGATTTCTTTCTTCACGACTTCTTTCATAATTGGATTGAGTCTCTGTTGGTGCTCCACTGTGGGTTTGTACTCATCATTCATCAGAATCTTGTGCATGCAAAATGATGGACTAATGCCTCAAATGTCTGCTATAGTCCAGCCAATGGCTCTCTTATGTTCTCATAACACTTTCAACAACTTTTCTTTCTGCTCCAATGTTAGCGAAGAAGAAATAATAACAAGTAATTCAGAAGAATTTCCAAGAAATGCATATCTGAGATGGCTCGGAAGTAACTTCAGCTCCAGCTGCGGTGGTTCTTCAATTGATGGCTTGATTCGATCTTTCTTCGGAAGTTCCAGACTTTCCACTGGTGGTGTCGATTTGAATTGGAATGGCTTGTCAAGATATTTGATACATTCCAGAATTTCAGCATCTAGCTCGCTATCAGTCATGTTGGTGATGCAAGCTTCAAGTTCATCAATGGGAATTGTATCAGTATCCTGAATGATACTATCAACAACATCAATTCTGAAACATTCTTCCTTCTTTTCATCACTCGGGAATTTCATGTCTTTGAAAACATTAAAGGTAACTTCTTGTCCTGCACTTTCATAGTTAGTTCTCATTTTTGCACATCAATCACAGTTCGACCTATAGCCAAGAATGGTATCCTAATGATGATATGAACATCTTTGTCTTCTTCCATGTCAAGGATAATGAAATCTGCTGGGAGAATGAGTTTGTCGACTTTCACCAGCACATCTTCAACGACACCTCTCGGAAATGCGAGCGTTCAATCAGCAAGTTGTAGAGAGACTGAGGTAGGCATTGCTTCTCCAATTCACAGTTTCCTGTAAATAGAAAAAGACATTAAATTAACATTTGCACCCAAATCACATAAAGCCTTACCGATATAATGTTCTTCAATGGTGCATGGTACAGTAAAACTGCCAGGATCTTTCAACATTGGGGGAAGTTTCCTATGAATGATGACGCTGCATTCTTCCGTCAATGCTACTGTCTCGTAATCTCCCAATCTTTATTTTCGTGAAAGAATATCTTTGTTGATATGTAGCTTTTTGAACACCTCCAAGAATCGAGCAAACTGTTTATCCAATTTGTTTTTCTGGAGTCGTTGAGGAAAAAGTGGAGGTAAAGTGATTCTTTCTTGATCTTTTTCCTTTGCTTCTTCTTCCCCCATCTGTGGAACTGCATCTTTTGGAACTTCTTCTATGGTTGCCTTGATTCCAACATATTTGTTGATTTTAGTACCGCTTTTCAAAGTAATGGCTTGACATTGCTCCTTCCCTCGGTTCCTTGGATTTGGTTCTGTGTTTCTGGGAAGATTTCCTGGCGGTCTGTAACTCTGAGCATTGGCTAGTTGTCCCATTTGATTTTCTAGTGCTTTAATAGAGGCTGAATGGCTTTGATTCAATGTTACTTGATTTTGACCATAGCTGATAAAGCATCGTATTTTGCTTCTTGCTTCTTCAATTGGGCCAGCACTTCTGTTATTCCTGGTTCTTTTTCATGCTCCTGGCTTTTATTTGGTTGTTGGAATCCATGTGGTGGGTAGTTCTTTTACCCTAATTGTTGCTCCATGCAAAATTGGGGTGATTCCTCCACCCTGGGTTATAGATGTTCGAATATGGATTGTTCCTCTGTCTGTTGAAATTGTTGACATAGTTCACTGTCTCTTCTCGTTGGTTGTAAGATTCTGACTCAAGTACTCCTCCAAATGGTAAACTTGTGGATCCACCATTAACGTTCATGTTAAGAGTTTCCAGATTTTTGCAAATCACATCCATCTTGGAATTCAGTGCTATGTTGGCTCCAACTTCATAAATTCCTGCAATTCTTTGGATCATGCTCCTTTCTGTTGGCCATAAAGAATTGTTGTTGGCCATTTCTTCAATTAAGTCCCAGGCCCGATCTTCTCCTTTTTCCATCAAAGCTCCTCCAACAGCAGCATCAATTGTGGTTCTCATTATTCCAAAAAGTCCATTGTAGAAGGTTTGGACTTGTAGCCACTTTGCGATCTCATGATGAGGACATTTACGGAGTAAATCTTTGAATCTTTTCCAAGCTTCGCAAAGGGATTCTGAATCTTGTTGCACAAAGGATGTGATGTCATTCCTCAACTGTGCAGTTCTGGCTGGTGGAAAATACTTTGGAAGGAATTTAGTGGCTAGAGTGTTCCAAGTTGTGATGGAACCTGCTGGTAACGAATGTAGCCAAGCTTTAGCTCTGTCTTTCAGGGAATATGGAAAAACCTTGCAGTCTCATTGCTTCTTCAGCTACTCGGTTTTAATTGAAAGTACCACAAACTTCCAGGAAGTTGCTGATGTGGGCATTAGGATCTTCAGTTGCATTTCCCCCAAACTTTACTGACTGTTGAATCATCTAGATGCATGTTTTGATGTCACCCGCATTTGCTGGTAAGGGAGGAAGTAAAATACAAGAAATGAGTCCCTCAACCACCAGAATGGTTCTGTCTCGAATGGGAATTGGTGGTGCAATGTTCAAAGGTTTAGGTTCCATGTTAATGATTGCTTCTTGGCCTTCTCGCCTTTCCCTTCTAACCTGTCTGATGGTTCTTTCGATCTCTGGGTCAAGCGGTCGGAGTTCAAAGCTTCTGGTTCGTCTCATATATTGTCTGAGAATCTGTAACACAATAAAACAAAAACAATAAGTAAAAAGAAAATTTGATACAAGTAAAGGTATCTAACCTCAAAATTCATAGTGAAAGATAAATAAGTCCCTGACAACGGCGCCAAAAACTTGACAGGCGCGTATTCACACACGTATAACGCAAGCGCACGTATTGTTCAAGTAGTATAAAAGTATCGATCCCACGAGGACTTAAAACCTTTTGTTATTAAATTATGAAGTTAAATGTTTACAAGTATCTAATGGGTTGGTTGTTTGATTGGGTGGTGACTTTAAAACTTAAAACAAGTAAATAAAATTGCTTGAAAGTAGATTGAAGAAAATTCAAATTTATAAAACTATCCAGGGTTGTGAATCCTTCCAATATCTTTTTTAAAAGATGAAGTGGTTATTTTACGTTTGTGTAATATATTGGTTTATTAACCTGGAACACGAAATTATGTAAAAGCATCTTCCGATTGCCAAATACAAATATCCAGTATAACCCAATTAATCATATTCCTATGTTAATCAAGTTATCTGAATTCATTAAGATTAAGTTCCAATTATGGCCACCCCTGCCCGACATGTATATTCCTATCCTGTAAGGAAATCTATTAAAGGGTTATCTATCCTCAAGGAAGATCGTGGGCTATTGAGTCGAAGGTTTTTAATCTAAAATCTCTTTTCCAAGTTCTTTTTAAGTTTACCAGTTCAATTTTATTAATGGCCAGTTAAAAAAAAGCATTAAGACTAAAGCTCAATAAATAAACCTTTATATTACCCAAACCGTTATATAACCACTTATAAATCGGTGATATTGGACTTCATCACAACCCTAGATAACTGGTTTAGATACGACACATATTTACGGGTAGTAAAAACTTAAATAAAATAAAAGACATAAAGTAAAATGCTGAAAGTAAATTGCTGAAAAGTAAATGACGGAAAGTAAATGCTGAAATTAAATACTAAAAATTAAATGCTGAAATTAAATGCTGAAAGTAAATTACTGAAAAGTAAATGCTGAAAGTAAATTGCTGAAAGTAAATTGCTGAAAGGTAAATGCTGAAAGTAAATTGCTGAAAAGTAAATAAAGTAAAAGTACAATAAAAGAAAATGCTGAGGTAAAAGGATCCACTTTTATTACTACTATTTTAGATATCTCCATTAATATAATATATTAACTTTGCGTGATAATTACCAACCAGCCATATAGGCGGTATCCTGATTAAGTCAAATTAATAATTAATTACCAACCTACCAATATGGCGGTATCCTCGTTGAGTCAGATTTTAAATAGTTATTATATTATAATTATGGGAGATTAATCTAAATAGAAATAATAAAAGCTTACCTTTTCCCCAGCAATGGGGAGTTACCTCCTCATTGCTTGAAAAGTAAAAACTGAAAAGTAAAGAAAGGAAAGTATTGTGCGTAAAAGTAAATTGCGCAAAGTAAAAACTGAAAAGTAAAGAAAATAAAGTTCGAAACTGGAAATTAATTACTGAAAGTGTAAATAAACAAACAAGATACAATCTTCTTAGTTATTCTTAAGGAATTTCAAAGAAGAAAGTATGAATTTACAAATGACATGGCTTGGTATTTATAGGCAAAATTTTGCCTCCATCAAATCCATTATTAATTGCTCCACTAATTACTCCACCAAATCCATTATTAATCTCCACTAATTGCTCCACTAATTGCTTTCATGTTTGGTGGGAGTTTGACTTTTATTATTATTTATTTATTTGCTTTGAAAATGACTTTAATAATTACACATAACACAGTTACGGATGTTTCATCAATTTCGGTCATGAAATCTTCCGAATTCGAAATAATTTTGTTTTTTAAAGTTTTCTAGATCATTGAGTATTCTTTACGCTGGAACTTGAATCGGCTCAATCCAATATCAGAGTAAAAAGTTATGCCCAAAATACGACAATTGCGCAAAACTGGAATTTCCAAAACATCACTTCGTTAGAACGCCCTTTCAAGTTTCCAATCTCCAAAATTAAAATGTCAAGTCCAATTTTTTCCCTTATTTGACCCACATTTCATCCTAAATGATTTCATTGAGTCCCAATATTATTTTATCTGCAAAATAAACTAAAACACATCAAAACTTTCATCAAACCCGAGAAACTAAACAAAATATTAAGTAAAAGGGGCGTTAAATATAGATATATTTTCCGCTCATCAATCTACTTTGCTTTATGAGTTTTAAGAGTTAAATTTCCGTATTCTTGTTTGTAGAGATTATATAGAATATGTAAGACAATGCGAGGGCACTTTATAAAAAAAGTAAATCCATATTCTATTTAGTGTTTTATCATGATATTAAATATTAATTTCTGCTTTTTTTATCCTTATATAGACAGAATGTCTGTGTAGAACCCGCTTTCACGTATACTTGATACGCATAAGCTCCAGGGTACTGTTAACTATAATGTTTGGCTTTTAAATCTCGGTATTCTTTGCCAAGCCGAGCAACTTGAATATGTTCTAGATCGTCCAATGCCTGCAAGGGTTTCAGATGATGCTTTAGATGAAGAACGTGAGACATTCAACAGATGGAAGGATGATGATCGGAAAGTCTGGTCATACATCTTGGGATATGTGGTACCGTAACTACAGAGGAAGTATATGTCGATGCCTGATTCCGGATCCATTTTGATGCATATGAAGGAACTATTCAGTGATCGACCAGATGTAGAGATGCATAGGGTGGCTGTCGAGCTTTTTCATACTTTCATCCCGGAGGGAAAACCTGTTAGCCCATATGTGATGAAGCTAATAGATTGTATTGAAGAGCTCGAAATGATGGATATTCATATTGATAACCGCCTCGGGAATATTGTGATTCTCGTATCTCTTCATAAGTCTTTCAAGGACCTTATCATTAACTTTAACATGCATAAGATGTTTCCCACCTATTCTGAGTTGCACAATATGTTACAGACGGCTCAAGATGATATGAATAAGAATAGTTCTCCTTTCATGATCACTTGTGCTTCTTCTTCTAGACCTTCTCAGCTTCTCAAAAGCCGGCTGGGAAGAAACAGAAAAAGAAAAAGAAAAAGAAAGTCAAAGGTAAAGGTCCAAAGGTTGCTTCCGCATGGGTTTCTAAGCCAAAGGTGAAGATAGATGTTGCAAAAAGAAAATATTTCTACTGCGACATGCTTGGACACTGGAAACGCAACTGTCTGAAATATTTAGCTTCTTTGAAGAAAGCTCCCTCAGGTATTTGTTTTCCTATTATTGACATTACAATTGCTTTTGATTCTAGTTCGACTTGGGTGTTAGACACCGCTTGTCCCTCTCACATTTGTAATTCGTTGCAGGATCTGAGGGAAACTAGAAGATTGAAGTCGGGAGAGATCCAGCTGCGAGTAGGGAATGGAGATTTTCTATAAGTTGAAGCAGTATGAATTTTGTTTTTGAAACTCTCTGATGAATGTAATATTAAACTTAATAACTGTTATTTTGTGCCGACTATAATACGACAAATCATCTCACTTCCTGTACTTGACAGTGAATGATTTCATAGAAATTTTAAGATAGTCTTTTGGATTTATATGATAATATGAATGTTTTACTTGTTTCATGTCCCATGGTTGATGGTCATTACATTCTAACAAAAAGTCGTGATGTCTTTAATATAGAGAAATCTAAAAGGAAAAGATCGGAAGAAATAATAACATAGAACTTTGGCATATGAGATTAGGTCATATAGGCATAAAATGCCTAACCAAACTAGTTAAGGATGGTGTGATATCGGATCTAACCATAGAACCTTTACCAATTTGTGAATATTGTATTCAAGGTAAAAGGACCAAATCCTCATTTAGTGGTGTTAGACACCGTGCTAATGATTTATTGGAACTTGTGCATTCTGATGTATGTGGTCCTATAAATCATGCTGCCATGGGTGGGTTTCAATACTTTGTAACTTTTATCGATGATTTGTCACTATATGGTTATGTGTTTCTTATGAAACACAAATCGGAAACTTTTGAAAAGTTCAAAGAATAGCGATTTGAAGTAGAGAAACAAACCAGAAAACTATTGAAATGTCTTCGATCAGATCGGGGTGGTGAGTACATGAGCAGTGAGTTCGTGAGTTATTTAAAAGAGAATGGGATTCTCGCTCAATATGCTCCTCCAGGCACTCCTCAACACAATGGTGTTTTGGAGAGGAGAAATCAAACTTTATTAGATATAGTTCGATCAATGATGTTTTACTGATCTACCTATATACTTGTGGGGCCATGCTCTAGACACTGCCGCTCATCTTCTGAACAAAGTTCCATCGAAAACTGTTCCGAACACTCCGTATGAGTTATGGACTGGAAGGAAACCGAGTCTTAAGTATGTTAAGATTTGAGGTTGTCCTACCTATGTAAAAGTTGCACAGCGGGGTAAACTTGCACCTACAGGGTACAAGTATCGATTCATTGGATATCCTAAAAATTCCATGGGATATCAGTTCTATGATCCCGAGAACCGAAATGTGTTCGTTGCTCGAAATGCAACTTTCTTAGAAACATAATTTGTGTTAGAAAGCGCAGATCATAGAATGATTGATTTAAATGAAGTCAACCAAAGTAACATTGAATCAACGATAGAACCAGAAGTTCAGAAAGATGAGATACCTTTGACATAACCACCTCGTAGGTCACAAAGGATATCGAGACCCCCTGTCAGGTACAGGACGACATCTGACGATGCCCTCGATGTTTTCTTAATCGAAGAAAAAGAGCATTTAACCTACAGAAAGGTGATATTAGACATCGATGCAGAAAAATGATTGGAAGCTATGAAATCTGAGATTGCCTCAATGCATGATAATCAAGTCTGGGACTTGGTTCCGCTTCCCGACGAAATTGTTCCTATCAGTTGTAAATGGGTTTACATGAAGAAGCAGGGGCCCGATGGAAAGGTTGAAACCTTTAAGGCCCGCCTAGTAGCAAAAGGATATACTCAGAAATCAGGTATTGATTATGAGGAAAATTTTTCTCCTGTAGCCATGCTTAAGCCAATCAGGATTTTATTAGCTATTGTCGCACACTATGATTATGAAATTTGGCAGATGGATGTGAAAACGGCTTTTCTGAATGGAAATCTTGAGGAAGATATCCATATGGAACAACCCGAGGGATTCGCATTCGCCAAAGATCCTAATCTGGTATGTAAGCTTAAAAGGTTTATTTATGGACTTAAACAAGCTTCCCGTAGTTGGAATCTTCGTTTTGACAATGTGATCAGATCGTCTGGTTTCATTAAAAATGAAGAGGAATCATGTGTCTATAAAAAGGTAAGTGGGAGCATGGTAGTCTTCTTAGTGCTTTATGTTGATGATATACTTATTATCGGAAACGATATAGGTATATTACAATCTGTCAAGCCTATCTCAGTAAGAATTTCTCCATGAAGGATTTGGGGGAGGCCTCTTATATACTAGGTATAAAGATTTATAATGATAGAGCGATAAGGTTGATAGGACTCTCTCAGTCCAAGTACATTGATTTGATCTTAAAAAGGTACAACTTTGTTGATTGTAAGACAGTCAATGTGCCTTTTAAACATTGTATTCATCTGTCTAAGAAAATGTGTCCTAAGACAGATGATGAGACGGCTAAAATGATTGGCCAGCCTTATGCTTCCGCTGTTGGTAGCATAATGTATGCCATATTATGTACTAGACCTGATATCAGCATGGCTGTAAGTGTTACAAGTCGTTATCAGTTTGATCTGAGTCAGAACCATTGGATGGCTGTGAAACATATCCTGAAATGCCTTAAGGGTACAAAGGATAAGTTTCTCATTATGGAGAAAATGACTTACAGTTGAGAGGTTACACGAATTCAGATTTTCAATCTGATCCAGATGATAGAAAGTCTACATTTGGGTTTGTGTTTTCTCTCAATGGCGGTGCCATTAGTTGGAAGAGCACCAAGCAGGGTTTGACTGTTGATTCCACCACGGAGGCAGAATACATTGCTGCTTCATAAGCTGCAAAAGAAGCTGTCTGGATCAAAAGGTTTGTTGCGGAGCTTGGAGTAGTCCCATCTATATTAGATCCTATTCCGTTATTCTGTGACAACAATGGTGCGATAGCTCAAGCCAAGGAACCTCGCGCTCATCAGAAATCTAAGCATGTGGAACGAAAGTATCACATAATTAGAGAAAGTTTGGCTAGATGTGACGTTGTAGTTTGTAAAGTGCGAACTGAAGAAAATGTAGCGGATCCACTGACTAAAGCCTTCACTCCTAAGGTGTTTGAGAAACATGTGGAGTCCATTGGTATTAGATGTTGGTTTCTATTAAGGTCCCAAGATCGATTATAAGTATGAAAACATTGCCAATACACATCGAAGAAGTTGCGGAATACTTACATCGATCTGTTGAGTGACGCGGCAAGCAACGAAACTCCAAAACGGCTCACTGGTTTCACGGCAGTGGGCTGTGTAAACTCACTGTTTTGGCGTCACTTTGGGTCCTTCATCAAGATCCGAGCTTCGTCGAACGGTTCCCGGCTCATGGGTGAGCTTCCCTATCACATTCGCATGTCTCGTAAGTGTGTTAGCACTTGTGATTTTTCCACAAAACCACACTTCAAGCTTCCCACTGCTCACAGTTTTGGAAGAAACTAGTAAGCTATTTTGTGCCCCTTGGGCGTGAACAAGAAGAAACAAATGGGAGAGAGAGAGTTGTGTTTGGTTTGAGAAATTTATGTATCTTATTCACACATGTGAATTTCACATGCATTTCACTTGAATTTACCTTCAAAAAACTAACCATTAAAGCCATAAATGCCACCAACCACACACATCACTTCCATCAATCATGAATAGTGACTTGCTTCAATCACTCAAAGTGAAAGACATCCATCACTTGATTGACGAATGATGTGACGCTAGATGCGACTAGCGATTTGACATGCCGCACTCGAATTCGAAATGTGAATGCGCTCGCAAATAATCTCGGGCTCGGGTTCGCTAATTCTAAATTAACAAATTTTCCGTTGCGTCGTAATTAAATGATTACGCCTATCGAAGTCACTATTCACGTCGCTAACGAATTAATTCTAAATTAATTCGTTCGCCCAATTAAAATCTAATTTTAATTCCGTGTCGAAATCTAATTTCGTTTAATATATCAAATATATTAATTCTCGATTAATTCCAAATTAATTGTTATCTCTCTTTAAAGGATATTTTATCCCAGATAAAATATCTCCGTAATTAATCCCAGATTAATTTTCTCTCTCTTTTATTTAATCCCAGATTAATTTACAGTGCGAGTTATACGTCATCGGTGAATCTTTGGGAAGCGACCCATGAGATCCCCGGATATGTTGGGAGTAAATTCGGTCGTCGGACTATCCGAACACGTAAGTACCTCGTACTACGTTTATGCCGAATTACAAGACAAGGTTGGCCTCTAGAAAAGCGCCATGCCTCCCCAATTCTCCGGAAACATCCTTACAGGAATAAATGATCTGTATCAAGCGTAGTATACCGTAGTATTGCGTATTTCTGTCCAGTATCGGATGATCACGTGCTAGGCATGGGGCTGGAATTGTGTCTGCCCCGTACGAAGCACATATCGGATGTCTGACGACTAGTCTCTATAATCGAATATACAAGACCTAGTCATAATATCCCGATAGCTGCGCAGCATTTAAGAGTGCTAGTACCGTATCCTACGTGACCATCATCTCCATATGACTGGAGTGACACTTCCGTCTTGACATCACACCCAACACACTATGATTCTCGATATACCCAGAATCGGCGTACACAGAAACCGGTTAAAGCCCTGGACGACCTCAACCAAAGTATATTGATTGTCGTATGTATTAGCGGTGCAAGTCTCAGGTTAAGACCAAATACACCTACCCTGATTTCGGACATCCATAGACACATAGTCATACTACCAATGGAATTCCAATGGGGTCTATCCAGAGCGAAGCTGTTTCCCGTACCATCGGCAAAACAAAACCTCATATTACACTTGCATGAGTATCCTATACCCAAATATATGAGAACTATGATGTTGTGCCCTCACAACGCGCACAAGTGTAATACTATTCTTTTACGTATTTATCGATGTCCAATCTCGATAATACTCTGACTAGGGATATTTAATGATTTATCCTTCGTGGACTGATACTGTCTCTTATCATTCTCCGTCCAGGAACAATCACACAGGGACCTCTCATCATTTATACAACTAGGTGATCTAATACAAATGATAGAGTGAATCTCCTTTTCACATAGTTAATTTGTACAACAACACAATGACTGTACAAATAATGACGCTATGGTCTAATTGTCCAACAATCTCCCACTTGGCCTATAAGCCAGTCTCGAGTCTTGACACCCAAACTATGTACGGTTAGCTCAATTACTGATAAAGGTTTTCGTCAGCATATTTACATGATTATCGTCTGATGTGATTTATACGTGTTGGATAATATGACCCATAGCGTCACTATTTGTACAGATCACGGTGTTGCTGTACAAATTAACTATGTGACAAGGAAATTGCACTCTCATCATTTGTGATTAGATCACCATAGATGTATAAATGAAGAGAGGTCCATATGATTAGTTCCTGGATTGAGATGATATGAGACAGTATCAATCCCCGAAGGATTAATCATTAAATATCCCTAGCCGAAGTATTATCGAGACTGGACATCGATAATGCGGAATAGGCTAGTATTGCACTTGTGCGCGTTGTGAGGGCACAACGGCATAGTTCTCATATATATAAGTATTGGATACTTATGCAAGTGCGATAGGAGGTCGTGTTTCACCGATGGTACGGGAAACAGCTTCGCTCTGGATAGACCCCTCGGAATCCCATTGGTATTATGACTATGTGTCTATGGGAGGCCGAATCGAGGTAGGTGTGTATAGTCTTAACCTGAGACTTGCATCGCTAATACTTGCGATAATCGGTAAACTCTGGTCTTGGTGGTACAGGGCTTTAACCGGTTCTGGGTACACCGCTTCTGGGTTTATCAGGGAGTCGTAGTGTATTGGGTGTGATGTCGAGACGGAAGTGTCACTTCAGTCATATTGGAGTTGATGTCACGCAGGATACGGTACTAGTGCTCTTGAGTGTTGCGCAACCAATCGGGATATTGTGACCAGGTCATGTATATCCGATTATAGAGACTATGTTACCAAACATCCGACATGTGTTTCGGACGGGGCAGACACTTATCCAGCCCCAGCCCTAGCACGTGATTATCCGATACTGGGCCGATATACACAATACTACGGTATTCTACGCTTGATACAGATCTATATATTCCTGTAAGAATATTTCTGGAGAATTGGGTAGGCATGGCGCTTTGCTAGAAGCCAACCTTGTCTTGTAAATCGATATAAACGTAGTACGAGGTACTTACGTGTTCGGACAGTCCGACGATCGTATTTACTGCCAACATATCCGGAGATCTCATGGGTCGCTTCCTGAAGATTCACCGATGACGTATTACTCGCACTTTGATTAATCTGGGATTAATTAGAAGAGAGAGATAGAATTAATCTGGGATTAATTCGATGAGAGAGAAAATTAATCTGGGATTAATTGCGGAGATATTTTATCTGGATAAAATATTATAAAAGAGAGAGAACGATTAATTTGGAATTAATCGATAAAATTAATATATTCGATATATTAATCGAAATTGGATTTCGACGCGGAATTAAAATTAGATTTTAATTCGGGCGAACGAATTAATTTAGAATTAATTCGTTAGCGACGTGAATAGTGAATTCGCTAGGCGTAATCACTTAATTACGACGCGACGGAAAATTCGTTAATTTGGAATTAGCGAACCCGAGCCCGAGAGTGATTGCGAGCGCATTCGCATTTCGAATTCGAGCGCGGCACGCGAGTCACATCAAGCGTCAAATCGCTAGTCGCGTCAATCGTCAAATCAATTGTCACTTTGAGTGATGTGATTGACAATGTGTCACTTTATTAAAGTGAATGATGTGAATATAGAAAAGTGATTGTTTGAAAGTTGATAGGACTTTTGTATATATTTTAACTTCATTTAATTGTAAATGGATAAAGATAATGTATATAAAAATCATTCTCTCTCTTGGAAATGTGCATACAAATATTTTTTGGTCAAATTTTTGGTCATTTCACTGACTCTCCTTGTTTTTGCATTCACTTTTTACACAAAATGGAGCCAAAACTCTTCATCTTTCTCTCCTCTTCCATTCACGGTTCTGCCGATTTCTTCTCATTTTTTTTTGTTAGACCGATTTTGAGAAGCAAATGAAAAGGATGGTGCTAGCACACACACATGGGTGATACAAAGGTGATAGGGAAACGAATTTGTGAGCATGGAATCTCAAGCTTGGAGCTTTAATGGAGTTCATGCATGGCCGATTCTTGGAGGTCAAGGAGGAGCAAAATCGCACAGCCCATTGCAAGAAGAAGCCATTGCCGAGCTTGGAGGGAGCTTAAAAACGCATCTTGTTCTTCATCCATCAAAACCGAATTCAATGTGAGTTGATTCCGCCACCTCCTTTGATGTGTTCATATGTGGTTTTTTTTGTTTTATGCATGTTGTGATCTTGTGGACTTGATTAACTCCAACATTGGTATCTAGAGCCATTGATGCATGAAAACCGAATTAGGGTTCTTGAGCAAATTTGGGGCTTTTTGATTTTGGCTTGATTCTGACAAATTGATTGTGTAAGAATGCTTATATATGATCTAATTTGAGATATATGTAATCAATTTGACAAAAAAATCATTGGATTGATTTTCCCCAATTTGCAAATTTTGGTCAAAACTTTAATTTGGGTAAACTCGATTTAGGCATGATTTGGTTGAATTGTTTGATGCATTATGCTTGAATGAGGTTGAATTGAAGTTGTGCATGATCAATTTCAAGAAAATTGGATTAGATCAATTTTCCCCAATTCTTAGGTTGAATTTGAAACTTGAAATTGGGCAAAATGTGTTTAAGCATGTTTTAATTGAATTGGATGTTTAAGTATGCTTAGAACATGTTTAATTGAGATTGTGTGTGATCAATTTCATGAAATTGGATTGGATTCAATTTTCCCCAAATTGGAAGCTTGGCCGAAAATTGGAATAACCTAATGTCTTGGTAATTTTGTTTTGTTTGATCATTGGATGACTTAAAACAATTGGTTAATGTTGTTTTGAAGTTCAATTGGATTGAATTTTGATTTGGAACATTTTTCCCTTTTAAAGTGGCTTGGCCGAATTTTAAAGAACATGAAATTCTTTGTGATTTTGTTGTTTTAATTCATTGGATGAATTGAATTGATTTGGGAAATTATGATTGTGGACTCAATTGGATTGAAACCGAATCGAATTGAAAAACCCCTAATTGCCGAGACTTGAAAGCATGTTAATTGGTTTTGATTTTGATTGAATTGTGTTGGACACTATTTGGTTGTTAAAGTGCATGATTAATTAGGCTAATTGATATTTTAGAAATGTTAATTGGGTAATTGATTGTGTATTACACTTAGGTTAATTAATTGTGAAATTTGGAATTTTATAAGTTAATTAATTTGGGCTTGATTTTGGAAATTGGGCTTGTTGGGTTGTAATTGGGCTTTTGGGCTTTGTTGTAACAAAGTTGGGTTTAGGCAAAATTGGTTGGATCCAATTAGGCCCAAAACCGAATCCAAAAGGTCCAATTATGACTTAATGGACCTTAATTATTTAATTGGGCCTAATGGGCCAAAATTAATTTAAAGGCTTATGGGGTAACTCCCGGATTGGATTTTGGTTGTTCGGTTTGACCCGAGTTGACCAAAAGTCCACGCCTATAGAAATTAATTAAAAGCCCATTGGACTTTAATTAAATAAAACATTAGATGTTAATCGGGCTTTGAGACCCGTTGCGATTAAATTTGGAATTTAAGTCGTAAAGGTTCGTTAATAAAAGTGTAATATTTAATTTAGAATTAAATAATGAATTAGAATTAAATACGTATTAAATTGGATTTAATTATGTAATTTAATTTAATTCGTAGAAATTGTACTTTGAGTACGTGTTCGCAAAACGAGTTTGACTCGAACAAAAATCAAATCTTTGTTTGAACATTGGATGATCACTAATATTCAAGATTAATTAATTTGATTGATTGATTGATAACATGCTTGTATGAACACATGGTTGTGATGTTTGAATAATGTATATCGGATGGATATTAGTCGGGTTGGGCGATTTTGGAAATTGTAATAAATTTGATTTATTAAATTGGACCTGCGTGTCCAGCCTTATCTCCTATTTCTTTGTATTCTCTTCTCACCTATTCCCCTCCATGTAAAAGAGGTTTCTTTAGAAGTGTAGTGTAACGGGTAGAAGTAATACAAGTGCTAGCGGGAGAGAGAAAGTGAGAGATTTGATCTAGGATCAATGTAAAATATCCATCCGCATATCATTATTATTTTATTTCATACTCGCTTTATTATGTGTTTAGAATGCATGCTTAAGGGTGTATGATGATGAGACCTTAACAAAGATAATTAAATTGGTAGCCAATTTGCACGCGAAAAACCCTCGTTAAATATCATGCGTTTTTCCTTCCATTGAGTGATTCTTACTCAAGATCCGAGATTGGCAGGGGTTGTTGGCCAAAGTCAAGCCCTTGTCCATCAAAGATGTGTTTTAATCACGAGGCTTTGTTCCATATCGGTGTCGTGTCCAAGTTGTGGTTTGTTGGCCAAAGTCAAGACCACTTCTTGTCCATTGACATTGATTACGAAGCTTCCATGTCAATGGGTCCGCGCTTGACTGGATCATTAGGTTTGTTGTGCCAAAGCCAAGGCCTAGTTGATTCAGAGGAAAAAGGTTAGGGTATACATTCGATGTATAGGCATATAAGATATATGTTTGGGACTTGGATGTCCACCTACTGGATCTAGGAGTTGGATGAGATCCAATTGATCTTCGAGATCTACCTAGTTAATTATCATACAATTTGTTGGCCAAAGTCAAGATTGTGTGATATTTAACGGGATCCTAGCCCACTAGGAAACACGGTTTCCCGAGTACTCGACAGAGGGTTAGAGGCTCGACGAAAAATAGTGGGAGGCAAGAATTGAATTTGCAATACTCGTTCAATTACTCGCCATATGCGCTCATTTAATTATTTCGTCATTAGATTAATGTTAGTTAGACTAATATTTAAATTGTTGTTTTAATAAACAGTTGGACTGTATTATACTTGATTATATATAATTGGATTATATTAATCAATATATTTGAATTAATTAATTTCAGTTTACAGTTGATTTTATAATTGGATTATAGTAATCAATGTAATTGAGGTTAATTAATTTGGATTATATTTGATTATATAGTTGGACTATTATAATCATTATAATATATAAAGTACCACTAATCGTTGATTAAATAGTTGGACTATTGTAATCAAGATAAAATTGAAAAGTTGGATATTTAAAATATAATCTAGGATTAAAATATTTTAAATATTTAATTTTCAAATTGGGAATAAATAATAAGTTACTTTATTTGATAAAATAACTCATTATACCTTAGCCCAAAATTAAGCAAGATAAGTAGAGCATAAAATCTTTGGAAGATTTTTGTGATGATGACTTTAATGCTTAATTTAATATACTTGTCATAAATCTATCTTTTGATTTAAGAAGTATTAAAATTGCAATTATAATTCTTGGAGAATTAATTGACTATTCATGTAAAGTCAAAGTTTGCAATTGGGCATGTAGCACGAGGTGCACATTCCTTTCAATATTCTAAAAACCCAAGGCTTGGCCTAAGGTTCCTAAAATATTAAAAGGATAATTGACATATCCCAAAGTGACTACCATTTGGATATGGAAGACACGAAGGAATTAAAGAAGGGCGAGGCTCTAACTTTAAAAATGTTTGTCTTAGTTATGTTCACAGCTAGTATTGAAATTAGATTTTAAATACTTAGTGTGGTACATAAAATATATGTATTCAGAATCTGCTTTGAGCAGGATACTGACTTCAAGCTGAGATTGCTCTGCGAATCGGAAACGGGACGAAAGTCGCTGTTTCGACCGTAGATACCTAAGTTTAGGAACTACCCTTCGGGTATGTACTTGAATTAGGAACTGTTATAATGTAACTAGTTTGACTAGAGACATTATCTCTTTATCAGTGTTTAATCCGTTGCGGATAAAACCTTTATATTATAGAACACTGAGTGTTTTATTATATAAAGATGATACTGAGATAAATATATTAGATATAAATAACAGAATTTATATTTTGAATATAAATAAAAATCTCAAACATATAAATTGACAAATAAATAGCTCAAATTGATTTGATCAATAGAGACTTATTTGTGGCATTGTTGTCTAGGACACAATTTAACGAGACTCGTATATCCACACTTTTGAAGAGTGGATACTAGGACTGATTTGACTATTCAAATAAGGTCTGCGAATCTATTTATTAGGTAAAGTACCTAAAATACTATTACTTGGTAATAGTG
Organism: Zanthoxylum bungeanum; assembly: GCA_019454045.1. Classification (NCBI taxonomy): domain Eukaryota; kingdom Viridiplantae; phylum Streptophyta; class Magnoliopsida; order Sapindales; family Rutaceae; genus Zanthoxylum; species Zanthoxylum bungeanum. The sequence goes on along the minus strand of SKCR01038439.1, from coordinate 5,507 downwards.
TAAGTGCCACCGATCTGTTAGCCCTATTCATGGTGAAGTTAGTGGGCCCATATCTAGCTAGGCTAGATGTGAACATGAATATTTCGAACGTGACCTTAACGGATGTGGCATCACGTTATGGTTATGTGTTTCTTTTGAAGAACACAAATCAGAAACTTTAAAGTTTCGACACGAAATACACAAACAGATCGGCTATAGCATTATTCCGCCACGGTAAGACCGTAATGGAAAATACTTTAGCAGTAAGTTTCTCGTATACTTGAAAGAGTATAGTATTCTTTCAATGAGGACTCCTCTTGGAACACGTCATTTTGACGGTGTGTCCGAACAGGATTAACCGAATTTTGTTAGACATAATAAGGTTAATCACGAGTCGCTTGAGCTACCATTTCCTTCAATAGGATATGTATTAACAGTGCAAAACTTATTTAGAATAAGGTTCCATATAAATCTGTTTGACAGATATCGTATAGGATATGAACAGGAAAGAAACGAGGTTTCTCATTCCTGACAATTTGGGTATGCTAGGCATAACGTTTGGATGATACCAAACTAAGGACCCAAATTGGATAAGTGCCAATATAGGTTATCCTAAGGAAACCATAAGTATAGTACTTATACATCTCACATGAGAACAATTGATTGTTGCTCTCCATGCGGTTTTCCTAAGAGGAATACCGATATGCAGTGGTAAGTGGGAGGATAGTATAACTCGATGAAAATCGGAGTAATACTGTTCTAGGCACTGAATCTTAATGGAACATATATAGTTCATCAAGGATGAAACTATACCATTAATCTTCGAATACACAAGAACAAAGGAAGTGATACGAGGTATCGACTCCCTATTATGACAAAGTGTCATGAGTCCGAAATGGATTCCATGTATATCAATAAGTTTGGATACTAGTTGATGTACACAAGGCATTGTGCTATTGGTACTATAAGTCTTCAAGGAAGACGTACATGGATGGCAATATACCAACGTATAAAGCTAGGCTTTTAACGGAAATGTATCGTTATCGACATTGTGATTGATTACGATTCAACCTTTTACCTATTGCCACTGTAGATCCATTTGGATGATGCTTGCTGACGCGAGCATAAGTTCTTGGAATTACATTTTGATGATCATAATGGTGATGATTTAATTCAAAACGAAAATGATTCTAGTGTAATAAGAGGTTTAGTGGGAGCGCACTGCAGTGGCTGTCCTATAAATATGATAATACGTCATTTCTTGGAAATGATATCCCATAAAATAAATGTCGGCGAAAGCTTGGCTTTCGAAATACTCTCCGTGGAAATTGTACATTGAAAATGTACTTGATTGGTGTATCATACGCTTTGAGCATATGGAGTCACAATCGGACAATCCAAGTGATAGTCACTGGATTGAAGTTAGGAACATCTGTTAGTATCTGAGAGAACTAAAGATGTTGTCTTAAACTATGGAGTAGGAGAACTTGAAGTGACTGGGATCACTGTAGCAAGTTTCCAAACCGGTAAATACGACTAAAAGTCGCAACGTACTATACAGTTTGAATAACGGTGCAGTGAGCTGGAAATATTCCGAGCAAGATAACTGTTGCCGAATTAACAACAAATGCGGATTATTGCTGCAGCTGAGGCAGCAATAGAAGCCATTTGGATCGATAATAAATCTAATTAGATTAGATATAGTTCTGTTAGCAGCTGAGCTAGGCGTCAGCACAGGCTAAAGAATTAAAGGTCTCATCGACGATCCAGATATATACTTCTATATCATCTGATTCGTTCGGATCATACATCGTGGCGATGTGATGATCGTGTAAATCGCGTCAGACGATAATTAAGCAAATCCGCTGACGAAAACCTTTCCTCAGCAATTTGAGCGAATTGTACATAGTTCGGGTGTTAGACACTCGAGTGACTGGCTATGTGCCAAGTGGGAGATTGTTGGATAATATGACCCATAGCGTCACTATTTGTACAGATCACGGTGTTGCTGTACAAATTAACTATGTGACAAGGAAATTGCACTCTCATCATTTGTGATTAGATCACCATAGATGTATAAATGAAGAGAGGTCCATATGATTAGTTCCTGGATTGAGATGATATGAGACAGTATCAATCCCCGAAGGATTAATCATTAAATATCCCTAGCCGAAGTATTATCGAGACTGGACATCGATAATGCGGAATAGGCTAGTATTGCACTTGTGCGCGTTGTGAGGGCACAACGGCATAGTTCTCATATATATAAGTATTGGATACTTATGCAAGTGCGATAGGAGGTCGTGTTTCACCGATGGTACGGGAAACAGCTTCGCTCTGGATAGACCCCTCGGAATCCCATTGGTATTATGACTATGTGTCTATGGGAGGCCGAATCGAGGTAGGTGTGTATAGTCTTAACCTGAGACTTGCATCGCTAATACTTGCGATAATCGGTAACTCTGGTCTTGGTGGTACAGGGCTTTAACCGGTTCTGGGTACACCGCTTCTGGGTTTATCAGGAGTCGTAGTGTATTGGGTGTGATGTCGAGACGGAAGTGTCACTTCAGTCATATTGGAGTTGATGTCACGCAGGATACGGTACTAGTGCTCTTGAGTGTTGCGCAACCAATCGGGATATTGTGACCAGGTCATGTATATCCGATTATAGAGACTATGTTACCAGACATCCGACATGTGTTCGGACGGGGCAGACACTTATCCAGCCCCAGCCCTAGCACGTGATTATCCGATACTGGGCCGATATACACAATACTACGGTATTCTACGCTTGATACAGATCTATATATTCCTGTAAGAATATTTCTGGAGAATTGGGTAGGCATGGCGCTTTGCTAGAAGCCAACCTTGTCTTGTAAATCGATATAAACGTAGTACGAGGTACTTACGTGTTCGGACAGTCCGACGATCGTATTTACTGCCAACATATCCGGAGATCTCATGGGTCGCTTCCTGAAGATTCACCGATGACGTATTACTCGCACTTTGATTAATCTGGGATTAATTAGAAGAGAGAGATAGAATTAATCTGGGATTAATTCGATGAGAGAGAAAATTAATCTGGGATTAATTGCGGAGATATTTTATCTGGGATAAAATATTAATTAAAGAGAGAGAACGATTAATTTGGAATTAATCGATAAAATTAATATATTCGATATATTAATCGAAATTGGATTTCGACGCGGAATTAAAATTAGATTTTAATTCGGCGAACGAATTAATTTAGAATTAATTCGTTAGCGACGTGAATAGTGAATTCGCTAGGCGTAATCACTTAATTACGACGCGACGGAAAATTCGTTAATTTGGAATTAGCGAACCCGAGCCCGAGAGTGATTGCGAGCGCATTCGCATTTCGAATTCGAGCGCGGCACGCGAGAGTCACATCAAGCGTCAAATCGCTAGTCGCGTCAATCGTCAAATCAATTGTCACTTTGAGTGATGTGATTGACATGTATGTCACTTTATTAAAGTGACATGATGTGAATGTAGAAAAAGTGTGTTTGAAAGTGGATAGACTTTTGTATATATATTTTTATATTTTACTTGGTAAATGATAAGATTATGTATATATAAAAATCATTCTCTCTCTTGGAAATGTGCAGTAACACGGTTTTTTGGTCAAATTTTTGGTCATTTCACGTGACCCTCTCTCTTGGTTTTTGGCATTCACGTTTTTACACAAAAGGAGCCAAAACTCTTCATCTTCTCTCTCTTCCATTCACGGTTCTGCCGATTTCTTCTCAATTTTTTTTGGTTAGACCGATTTTGAGAAGCATGAAGAGGATGGTGCTAGCACACACCATGGGTGATACTTAGGTGATAGGGAAACGAATTTGTGAGCATGGAATCTCAAAGCTTGGAGCTTTAATGGAGTTCATGCATGGCCGATTCTTGGAGGTTCAAGGAGGAGCAAAATCGCACAGCCCATTGCAAGAAGAAGCCATTGCCGAGCTTGGAGGGAGCTTAAAAACGCATCTTGTTCTTCATCCATCAAAACCGAATTCAATGTGAGTTGATTCCGCCACCTCCTTTGATGTGTTCATATGTGGTTTTTTTTTTGTTTTATGCATGTTTTTTGATCTGGGACTTGATTAAATTCAACAATACGATCATCACATCACCATGATGTATGATCCGAACGAATCAGATGAATATCGAATTATGTATCTGGATCATTGATGAACCATTAATTCTTTAGCCTTTGCTAACGCCTAGCTCAGCTGCTAACAGAATTTATCTAATCTAATTAGATTTGTTTCTCGACCCATAAGGCTTCTATTGCCGACTCAGCTGCAACAATTAACCCGTATTTTTGTTTTATTCGGTAACAGATCTGCTTGGAAGATTTCCAGCTCACTTTACCGTTATTCAAATTGTATAGTACCGTTTACGACTTTCAGTCGTCTTTATCGGTTTAGGAAACTTGCTACAGTGATCCCAGTCACTTCAAGTTTTCATTCTCCTAGATAAGACAACATCATTAGTTCTCTAAGATAACTAACGGATGTTCTTAACATCAATCCGTGACTATCACTTAGATTGACCTGTTTGTGACTTCATATGTTCAAAGCGTATGAGACACCATGTAGCGTACATTTTTCAATGTACGATTCCACGGAGAGTTTTCGAAAGCAAGCTTTCGCCGATAGTTATTTTATGGGAATATCATTCCAAGAAATGACATATTATCATTATTTATAGGACAGCACTGTTAGTGTGCTCCCACTAACCTCTTATATACACAAGAATCTTTTTCGTTTTGAATTAAATCATACTCCATTATGATTACATCAAACGAAAATTCTAAGAACCTATGCTTGCTTCAATCCAAACATGGATCGAATAACCTGCAAACCTTGTTTTCTAGTTTTGGTCAACAAAACCGTCAGGATTTGTAAACATCCTCATAAAGGTTTCCTTTTAAGGAAAGCGATTTTCCTGTTAAGCTGACATATTTCATAAATGAAATACGCAGCTTTAGCAAGCATTACCCTGTATGTCTTCCTTGAAGACTTATAGTACCAATATGCACAATGCCTTGCGGTACATCAACTACTATCCAAACTTAGTTGATATACATGGAATCCAATTCGGACTCATGACACTTTGTCATAATAGGGAGTCGATACCTTGTATCACTTCCTCATACGTAGTCAGTTGGTATACCTCAAAGATTAACATCTTCAACGAGGTGAGATCAGAAACCATACCCCAGGTTGTTTTCTGACTCTCTACGACATACGCGGTTTTTGTGTATACGAAGATTAATGGTATAGTTTTCATCAATCTTGATGAACTATTTTGTGTTCCATTAGGATTCAAATGCCTTGAACGTATTACTACTCCGATTTTCATCGAGTTTTTACTATCCTCCCACTTACCAGTGCATATATGTATTCTCTTAGGAAACCGTATGGTAAGCAACAATGTAATTGTTCTCAAGTGAGTTGTATAAGTACAATACTTATGGATCCCTAGGATAACCTACAATTGGCACTTAT
>SKCR01038438.1:0-118229 GCA_019454045.1 Zanthoxylum bungeanum | reverse complement strand
ATAATTATATCTACCTCATCCACACTCCAATTCAAAATCTGTAAAAAATACACATACACTTGATATAATATATATGCATTAATTTGCATGCGCGTTGCGACACTCGTTTGAGAATCATGACACATAGTGCATGCGTATTGCGTGTGCAAGGTGGGAGCATCAGCTCTCTGCGCGTCGCGCCGCTCACCTATAGAAATTGATTATATAGAGTTAATTTCCACTTATTTTTAACCCAAATCACTTTCAACTTTCTCCTTCCAAATACCCAAAATTTAATTTTAGCATAAAAACCAACATCAACACATGTTATAAAATAAAATTAAGTTTACCAAAAATATGAAATATTTTACAAAACATAAATGTATTCAAATATATATATATATGCATAATTTTGAATCTAAAGTACAAAACAAATAATCACTTAAAGGTGAGTGATTATAGAATTATAGTCATAGCTTCAAGCTTTTATTTATAGTTCAAAACTCTATTTTTATTTTTCATGTCCAACATGCATAAAATTTGACCCAATCACAACTTATTGTGTTTATATGCTTTCAAAGTATATATATACAATTCATTAACCTAATTTCAACTTCAAGTTATATTATTACACATCAATTACATAATATATCATCATATGCTTCGCTAATGATATCAAATCATTATGAAAATATAGCTGTTAGAGAATATCAAACGCACATAACAAGCTTAGATGAAAGATCTAATCATCTTCTCTTGTTGAAAATTATAGAAAACTTCCAAAACTTCTCTCACCATATTTAGGTTAAATTTTACTTGCTTAATAAAAAATTATCAACCTTGTCTTTTATAATCAAGCTTTTAATTTTTAATTAATAAATGTTTTAATAAAATTTAGGTGAACTTAATCCAATTTGTCTAAATATGAATATTAGGTGTAATCTAATCAATCTAACCATTGATTAATCCAATTAAATCAATTTAAATACACCTATTATTGTATATTTTGTAATTACCAAAATATCCTCCAATTGTAGAGATATTTATGAAATTCCAAAAATGCCCTTTTGTGATTATAAATTTGGATTAATCTAATTAATCTCAATTGGTCTAATAAATAAATAATTTTATCTCATAGCACTTAATTACTTTGATTGATAATTATAATATCAAATATTATTTATTATCAAATATATTTGGTTACGCGAGTGCTTAACGAGTACACTTCATATTATGAGACTCTCTAAGTTTAGACACGTTCGTCATATGAGCCTAGCTCATATGTACGCAATTCGATCACCTCCGAAATTGTGAAGAATACGAACGACCCTTTTGAACTATAAAAGTCGAGATCATTAAATATATTTAACAAACATTCCATCGTAGGCTACCGCTAAGCTTTCAAGGCGCATATATTATATTGTCGACATGTTTACGATTCTTTACAACCAATCAGAACACTATTTCTAATGTACATGCAATCAAACCTGGGTGATCGACTTTGGCCAACGTCTTAAGAATCATGACTTATTAACATGGATACCTAAACCCCTTATGGTACACATACAGACCGAAAAATCATATCTTTATACACACAAATTAACGAGTGCATCGATCTACACTCAACGAACATCTAGCGTGTTGAATTTGGTGCTCGGCGCGCCAAATTTTGTTGTATTTATTGTAAATACGATGTATATTTTATTTTATTATGAATAAAATTAAGTAATTTTCATCAATATATTCTTTATATGGTAAAGGCGTAAATGACTATAGAATGAATAGTTGTGACATAATTGTAAAAACGTCAATTGTAACTGAGAAATGTCACAATATGATTCATTCTTAAAATATTCCTAGTCAAGGTTTACATATCTGGTCAGTTAGTAAACCTGTGAGACCGGTATGTGTCGTATATTAGAATTGTTCTAATGATTTGTCTCAGTAAACCATAAGTCTGGGAGACTCATATAGACATGTAGGTATTTATTGGATAAATATTGAACGACTCATTCAAAGATTCCTAATAAATGGTACAACAAAGTCAATAGGAATATTTACGAGTCGAATAACATATTAGCTCATTTGACTTGTGATACCACTATGGATATGTGAGAGATATTATCCATACTTTGGTGACAGTCACGTCAATGATCTTTTAAGATCAGACGTCCGTATGTTCGTTGGGTATGGATTGATACTCACGATATCATGTGAATTATCCATAGAGAATTTGTCAGTCCCCTGTACGAGATTTAGGTATCCAATTTATGATTCTTTGAAATCCTTGGCTAAGGTATGGTTCAGAAACGAGTTCTGAATATTTGCTAAGAATAATAATTATGTCGCGACACATGAATTATTCATAGCAGAGATTTGACGTTTAATATATATCTTCGCAACAATTCAGATAATCTATGACAGATGGATTATATATAGGTGATGACTTCGACTTGGATGGTTCGACTTAATTATCTGTGGTCGTCGTAATTTGTGAGTGGATAATTACGGACATGGAAATGGTTTCCGTGGTAGATAAACTTGAACCTAGAGAGTTTCACAATATAAAGTGTACCCGTTGAGCACTTGGGCAATTAATAATGGATAATTCAGATTATTCATAATTTACACATGCGTATTAAATAATGTGTATTTGTATACGATACATAATTTAGATTAGATACACATTATTAACCTATTGGATTTTGACACTTATTTGTTATTATTATTAAATAATTAATTGTTAATTAATTATTATTAATAATAAAATGGAAGAATATTCTTGGAATATTTTTCCATGTGTTTATTTTATCTTTTTTTTTGTTTAATTATTAAATAAATTGATTAATTTGTTTATTAATTTATTTTTAATTAAGAATATTACATGGGATATTCTTAATCTTTGGTAAAATTTGATTTGTCAAACCATGTAATTTGGACACATGGATTTTAATTAACAAAAATCAAAATAAAATCTTTTTTTTTTGGATAAGATCAATGAGGTGGTAAAATTTTAACCAAAAATAATTATTATTTTTGTTGAAATTTCTTGCAAAATTCGAAATTGGGCTAAAATAATATATAAATGAAACTTGCTTTCATTTTGCAAGCTTTTTAGCCTATCTCATGTGTTGAGCAACCAAAAGAAAAAGAGATTAAGGTTCTAAAAAATTAATCAACACTAAAGGAGAAGAAGTTGAAGGAATTGGAAACTAAATTAAGGTAATTTTGAATTTCCAATTTTTTTATTTCTTGTTTTTGTTTCTTGAGCATGGACATATATATTGGATATATATTTTTACATGTCTTAAAAATATATGCATCATGGATATGTGTTTGAAGCAAAACCTTGGTGTTGAGTGATTATGTAACCTTAATTGTTTTCTTTTAAGCATGTGTTTTAAGGATTAATCAGTGAATTAATCACAAAATTAAAATTGTCATTCTAGAGTGATGTTACCACTCTAATGTTGTCTAGAATTGTTCTTGGAACTTTGTATTGTGGTGATTAAATTTTGGCGTAAATTAATTGGATTAGTTTTATGAATAAATTGAATTTTAGCATGAAAATTGGACAAAAATAATTTTGGATCAGATCTGATTTTGGACTATAAAACATAATATTTTTCATGTAAAAATATGTTATTTGGATGATTTTAGATGTGTATTGGGTGGTGGATAAATTTTGGAAATTATTCCGGGGCGAAAACGCGAGAAAACGGTGAAATTCGCCTCGAAACGGGCTCAATGCATGCCGTCTACTGGCTGCGAATCCAGTGAACTGGGCACTGTTCGGGCATCCCAAGGGCTGACTGAACACTTCCCGAGTGACTGGGTTGCCTCAGCTCGGTTATTGGTCAACCAGTTTGACCGTTTATCCGTTACGCGTATTATTTGTCGAAAATTATTTTGGTAAAATAATTCACGTGGTTTGAAATATATTATGTTATTAAATGTTAATAAATAATATAGTTTAACTTATTTGGGTGAATTAAAAATATTTAATATTTATAATTCGCTCGAAAAATTTAAAAACATTTTTCGCCTTGCGTCGCGCCATTCCGTTGCACCTACCCCAACAAAATGATATCAGAGCGTCTGATCCCTCATCCAAAATAATTTTTCATACCATAAATATTTGATATTTAATTCAATTTATTTTGCACATGCTTAAGAATTAATTGATTGGATCAATTATTTTGGTTGTTTGACCGTATTTGTAAAATCCCTATAATAAGGCTTTATTTTTTGTGAGTGTATTGTACACTAATGGGTCCGTCTCGTCAATACAAATGCAAATATTTTTCCCGATACTGTGGTTGTGTTTGCCAAAGCAGTGCGGCTATGGTTAATGGAAATTTATTTATACCGGTAAAAATTATTTGATAAGAAACAAATTTGAGCGAACGTGCATAGCAATAGGTGCCAAAGCAGTGAGGTGATGCATTAGTACCTCGGATATGTACATTGACGAGTATTTCCTTGAACATGCCCCATCCAATCGATGCCAAATCAGTGAGGATCGGAAACGGTTCAAGACATATTTTAAAGAGTCACATTGGATGTGATTGGTAATTGTTATCTACTTTTACGAAACCAGATACAAAAAAGACGAAATCCGATCCAAGATCCTGTAGACCCCCAAAGAACCTGTCCTTGAAAACCCTTGGAGATAGCCTCAGATGAATTTTACCAGCAAATTGGACGCTACAAAGGATGCCAACCCTTTGATAAGTCTTTGTTCAATCACTGAACATTGATAAAAATTTTCTTAATCCCAAAGAAATTCACTATTCACGCTCAAAATATTGGGTCTTTCATTAAGAGTTGTTTTTGAGTTTAAATAATGACATGCTCAAACCCTAAGAGAGCCAAAAAGTCTAAACTAGCCTTAAACTACCCATTACCAACTAAAAGCCCATAACTCATAATTTCTAGCCCATTTTGAATCCATAAATAAATAAAATAAACTAACCCAAATAATAAATAAAAAACGGTCATCCAATAAATAATAAATAAGTCTAAACAAACGAAATTGATCTACGCTGCTCTTCGATGACTTAAGTCAAGTGTATAACTCTTGAACCCTCTTCCTTGAAGTCCAATTGGTCTCGAACGTTCTTGTTCAATTCAGCTACATGACGTTGAGCCAGACCTGCTATAGTCTCCTTGATCTTCTGAGCTCTGTATCTTGTAATTGGTCCAACCGGTACATGGATTGGATCTATTGTACTCTGGATCGAATCAGGTGCTGCTAGGATCACATCATACTTTCAAATATATTTGGGCACAATATGCCAAAGCTGTGTGTTCAAATATATTTGTGCGGTCTACTTCCTGTTATAGAATTTAATTTAATTATTGAATTTCCGTATTTTGTTTGGGGATTATCAATTTATGTAAAATAGTGGGAGGACATCCTTATATTAAAAATCCATGATATGTTGGATGTTTTGTGATATTGATGAAATTACTTTTATCTGCTAACTCTTGTTTCTTTTGTTAAGTTTGTGATAACAACTACTTCTTCCTCTAATCATTTTGGTCATGTCCTGAACGCAAATAAATTGACTGGTCCTGAGAATTTTAGTGAATGGGTGACCAGTGCGTAATCACACGCGTATAACGCAAGCGCACATATCGTTCAAGTAGTATAAAAAGTATCGATCCCACAGGACTTAATACCTAGGCTATTAATTTTATAAGGCCAAATGATTACTGGTATCTAATAGATTGATTATTTTGATTGGGATGGTGACTTACAAATTAAATTTAAAACAAGTAAATAAAAGTTGCGTGAAAGTAGATTGAAGAAAATTCAATATTAATAAACTATCCAGGGCTGTGAATCCTTCCAATATTGTTTAAAAATGAAGTGGTTATCTTACAGTTGGGTAATATATTGATTTACTAACGTGGAACACGAAATTATGTAAAAGCTTATTCCGATGGTCAATTACAAATACTCAGTTTAACCCAATTAATCATATTCATATGTCAATTAAGTTATCTGAATTCATTAAGTTCAAATTCCAATTATGGCTACCCCCGCCCGACAGGTATATTCCTATCATGTAAGGAAATCTATTAAAGGGTTATCTATCCTCAAGGAAGATCGTGGGCTATTGAGTCTAGGGTCTTAAACCTAAAATCCTTTTTTCCAAGTTCATTTTAAGTTTACTGAATCAATCTTATTAATGGCCAGTTAACAAGAAGCATTAAGACTAAGGCTCAATAAATAAATCTTTATATTACCCAAACTATAATCTAACCCCTTATAAACCGGTGATATTGAAATTCATCACAACTCTAGATAACTAACTTAGTTACGACACATAACTAGGGCTGATAAAAACTTAAGTAAAATAAAAGAAATAAAGTAAATTGCTGAAAAGTAAATGCGGTAAAGTAAATACTGAAAAGTAAAATTACAATAAAATAAAAATGCTAAGGTAAAAGGATCTACTTTTACAACTACTAATTTAGATATATCCCTTAATATAATATATTAACTTGTGATGATATTACCAACCAGCCATATAGGCGGTAACCTGATTAAGTCAAATTAAGTCCGACCAGCCATAAAGGCGGTATCAAAATTTGTCCATGAACCTGCCATATAGGCGGTAAGAAAGTTTAATTACCAACCGACCAATCTGACGGTATCCTTGCTTAGTCAGGTTTAAACCAGTTTAAAATGAATTACCAACCGACCAATATAACGGTATCCTTATTAAGTCAAATTTTAAATAGTGAATATATTATAATTAAAGGAGATTAATCTAAATAGCAATAGTAAAAGATTTACCTTTTACCCTAGCACGGGGAAGTTACCTCCTCATGGTTGAATAGTAAAAACTGTAAAAGTAAAGAAAGTAAATTACTATTACTATTACAAAAGTAAATTAAATTAATTACAAAATTGAAAATTAAAGAAAACTAGAGAGAAACTAGATACAAACTCCTTATTTATTCAGAGATTTACAGAGAGGAAGGTACATTTGAAATCAGAAAAATGAGCTGAATTTATAGGCCTCGGTAGGCTGCTCGCGTCGCGACGTGCCACTTGTTGCACTCTGGTTGGCTACTTCAATTCTTCTTATCAGGTGATGTGGCGATGTGGATAATTGACTCAATAATTGTGTTGATGTGGCGATGACGTGGCGACACGTGGCGATAGTGATTGTCAGCACCATAAGATTGCGACACATGGCACGTTGTGTTTGGCTGATGATGACGTGGCACTGACGTGGCGAGTTGACTCCATCTACTGCTGATGTGGATGATGACGTGGCTGACACGTGGAGTGACACGTGACGACACGTGGCGATGACGATTGTCGGCACCATAAGATGATGACACGTGGCACGACGCACATTAGTAGATCGGATGTGATGTTGACATGTGGCACGGCGCACGTTAGCAAAGTCAAACTTCTCAGATTTTGACACGTGTCCCCAACGCATGTTAGCATTGAGCGGCGCACGTTGCGACAAGTAAAATTAACATTTTGCCCTTTTGTCCGTTTTCACTGTTTCGGCCCCAAATCACCTCCAGAGAGTCCTGAAACTTTATTTATCTACAAAATAACACAAAAAACGTCAAAATATTCACAAAACTCAAGAATCTATACAAAATATTAGGTCAAATGAGTGGGAAATAGTGATATAATTACCACTCATCACACCCTCAAACCTAACATTTTGCTAGTCCTCGAGTAAAACATAGAATACAATAACATAAACATCTTTAAAATAAAATATAACTAAGCCACTTTCGTAGGGATCACAGTTGCATTTAGCATATGCAACAAGCCTTTAAACCCCTAGGTGTCCCTAGTGGACGAGTTGTAGTCTCGTGAGGGTTTACAACAATGATACCCACAAACATTTTACAAAAGTAAAAAGGTAGTAAAACTAATGCACACGAAAGCAAAAAAACAAAAGAAAAGAGAACAAAGAAGTTAGTGACTAATCAGATGAAACTTTTACTCCAAGTTACTAGTTGTTTTGTTTCTTTTTAAATTATCGAATAAGTAAATTCTCCGATTATATTTACCATTCTCCATATACACAGCTAATAAAATATTAAACAACTCATTTTTACCCACAACAGTCACAAGTGCAGTTGAGAAGAGAGTAATATTTTTGTCCTAAAGTTTTATCAGAATTCACACTTTTTTTACAGTAATGGAATAATTTTTTCTAATTTTTCTGATTTTTTCTTTCTTTTTGATTTTTTCTATTTATATACAATATATTCCATCTATGTAGCGAGCTTTGGGCCAGTGACTCCCAAACCAGTTGGCTTTAGGGCACCAGGTGTTAAGACACCCCTACGGACTTAATTACTCAGACTTCATATATATATATATATATATATATTTTGCAGCATCTTCGATCCATGTAGCGAGCTTTGGGCCAGTGGCTCCCAAACCAGTTGGCTTTAGGGCACCAGGTGTTTAGACACCCCTATGGACTTAATAACTCAGATCTCAGACATTTTTTTTACTCCATTGTTTTTTTGAGATGCTTCCTCTAATTAAACTAGAGCACTGAATATTACAAACTTTTCAATTTCAACTTATGTTCGTATGTTACCATGCATGTTGATAATACCTGTAAATTAAGCATATGAAGATCCATTTTAATCAGTTTTATGGAGAATTCACAAATTAAATAATTCAAAATGAAATAAACAAAGATTAACTTGTTCCGAAATAGGTTTGAAATACGTATCAGGAATGGAAACTTCTTACACAGCTATCTTTCACCAATTTCACTCGATTAATCAAATTAAAAACACAAAAACATAAAATATTTATTTTGATTTTTGAAAAAAATTTCAAATTTTTTTTTTTTTTTGCATTTTTCGAAAAATTTTGGACTAAAAATAATACAATAAAAACAAGATACTATTAACTATTCTCTTCCCCCAAACCTAAATGAGACATTGTCCCCAATGTCTTAAACAGTAGAAGAATAGTTTAGAGAATAGTATCTGGTTAGCTGAAATTCTACATGAAAATTAAAGGTTAAGATCCAGATTTATTCGACGCCTCTTACCACGATCGTTCTCGGACCAATTTATCTTTGAAATGATAGGGTCAATTTATGGTTCAAAGGCTAAGGTTTGGTCAATTAAATCTGGGGCAATTCTGGCGGTAAATAGGAGTTCTTTCATAGGTTTTGTCACGAACCCATTTCTCCGGGCATCATCAAGAAACACATAAAGAAAATCATAAAATCCTTCAATGTTGTACAGTCCAAGCGGTTTCTGGTGTATGTTCAAGTTCGCCCAATATTACACTGTAAAAATTTCCTCCATTGTGCCCAAGCCACCTGGCAAAGCAATAAAAGCATCATCACAGTCATTTCTACCAATCATTCAGACATACCTGGTACGATCAGTTCTTCTCCATTTGATGGTCCAATAAGATTTTCCTCCGCCAAGGGTTTTGGGATGATTCCCAAGACTTGACTGTCTCCCTCCTGTACGGCTTTTGAAACAATCCCCATAAGTCCAAGATTGCCACCGCCATATACTAAGTGCATATTCCTTGCAGCAATGACTCGACCCAATTCCTGTGCTGCTGCTACATATTGTGGTTTAACACCAACACTAGTACCGCAAAACACACAGATGTTTTCTACTCGTCTTCTTGAAGTGGCTTCCATGTTTTACTCTGGATGCCTTCAAAAGTGTAATGATGAGTTGAATTTATAACACCTGAAAATGGTGAGTAAAAATAATAACACTAGTACCTGCCAAATGACAATTATTAGTCAAACAATAAAATAAATCGTGAAAGGTCAAAAAGGTCTGGATCCTGTCGGAGAAAAGAAAATAACAAAACAAATCACAATTATTAGGAAAAGCCAAAGAGATATAATATGTACAAGAAAAGTAGCGGCTTGATTGACGTCTATGCGTCAGGGACAAACTTCCCATCCAATTTTCTTATAAATTAGCAAACATGGTCTTTTTGAGTCACATTCCCGAGACTTAACTGTTGTCTTTCTCTTAGAAATTGTGTATGTAATTTGCGAATGGCTATATGAACATATCCACTGGGATGCGTCTCAAGAGTCGAAGATATATCACCTACAGACTCTTTACTCAAGCCATCCCTAATGAATTTAATTTTGTCTTCGCGATTATCAGACACCATTCCTAAAGAACGATAACGAGTATTACAATTCCAGCGTGCACATTTGTAACAAACACTTATTTTCTTAGCTCTACATTTCTTTGCATAGGTGCTTCTTCCAAAACCAGGCAAATAAAAATTATAAGAATTAGAATATTCACCTGCTAATCGGACCCGTGCTTCGATTACCCAACAAATGTCATTAGGAATATCATGGACCGTTAGTAGTCTCATCTGTTCTAAACGAGCTTTGTAAACTTTCATCAGAGATTTTTGAGGGAGAGAAGGAAATTGCTTGTGAAGATTTGCGAGAACTTCTTCCATCATGAAATGTCGCTACCTGTAAAAACTAAACACACAAAATCAAATCATACCAAATCATAATATATACAAAAATTGCATGGGTTTCCTCCCTGCTAGCGCTAAGTTTAACATCGTCAGCTAGACGTGACTGCCCGAATGTTATGCTGGATCTGAAAGTGTGACACTTTCTTTTTATTGCTCAAATGATTCTCCCCAATAGTGCTTGATACGCTGACTGTTAACCCTGAATGTGTTGTTGATGTTGGGATCCAGTAATTCAACAACTCCATATGGTAAAACCTGAGTAATCACAAATAGACCAGACCACCTTGATTTTAACTTTCTAGGGAAAAGTTTCAACCTCGAGTTGTACAACAACACATGTTGCCTTGGTTCCAACTGTCTGTGCACTATTTTTCGATCATGCTATTTCTTGGTATTTTCTTTTTACAGTTTGGCATTCTCATAAACCTGTAGGCGAAATTCCTCCAATTCGTTGAGTTGGTGAAGTCGTTTTTCTCCTGCAGCTTGTGGATCAAGATTCAACTTCTTCAGTGCCTAGTACGCCTTGTGTTCAAGCTCAACTAGAAGATGACACGCTTTCCCAAACACCATTTGATATGGGGACATACCAATGGGTGTCTTATAAGCTATCCGGTAGGCCCATAATGCGTCATCCAGTTTTATAGACCAGTCCCTCCTTATTGATCCAACGGTTCTCTCCAAAATTCTTTTGATCTCCCTGTTTGAAACCTCAACTTGTCGATTTGATTGTGGATGATAAGCAGTGGCAACTTTGTGAGTAACTCCGTATTTGGATAGGAGTGCATCAAAGTATCTGTTGCAGAAATGTGAGCCACCATCACCGATGATTGCACGAGGTGTTCTGAATCGAGTGAAAATATTATTTTTAAGGAATTTGATCACCACTTTTGAATCGTTGGATGGTAGTGCAATTACTTCAACCCATTTGGAGACTAGTCTACCGCAACTAGGATGTACAGGTTTCCGAATGATGGAACAAAGGGTCCCATGAAATCAATGCCCCACATATCAAATATTTCCACTTCCAGAATGTTTTGTAGCGGTCCTTCATTTCTCCTCAAAATATTTCCTGTTCTTTGGCACCTGTCACATTGAAGAGCAAACAGATAAACATCTTTAAAAAGAGTGGGCCAGAACAAACCTGATTGTAGAACTTTGGCTGCAGTTTTATTCCCACTGAAGTGTCTGCCATATGGTGATAAATGACAGTGCTACAAAACACTGATGACCTCCTCTTGTGGAACACACCATCTTAGTAATTGATCAGCACAACGTTTGAACATGTACGACTCATCCCAGACATAGTGCTTGACTTCTTTGAAGAATTTCTTCCATTGTTGAGTTGTCCATTCCAACAGCCATTTTCCTGACACAATGTAGTTGACATAGTCAGCATACCAAGGAGCTTCCAGCTGTTTCATGGCAAACAACTATTCATCTGGAAAAGTTTCTTTGATTGTCAGTTCTTTGCTAGCTGTTTCTCTATTTTCGAGCCTCGATAAATGATCTGCCACTTGGTTTTCTATCTATTTCATGTCTCGAATCTCCACATCAAATTATTGCAGAAGAAGTATCCAATGGATCAATCTAGGTTTGTCATCTTTCTTCACGATCAGGTGTTTGATTGCTGAATGATCTGTGCAGACCACTACTTTGGGACCCAGCAGATAGTAGCAGAATTTTTCAAAAGAGAACACAACTACGAGCAACTCCTTTTCAGTAGTTGTGTAGTTGAGTTGAGCTTCATTCAGAGTTCTACTGGAGTAGTAAATGGTGTGGAAAATCTTTGCTTTGCATTGTCCCAAAACTGCACCTACAGCAAAATCACTAGCATCGCACATCACCTCAAATGGAAGGCTCCAGTCTGGTGCTACAATGATGGGGGTAGAAACCAGCTTCTGTTTTAAGATCTAAAAAGCTTCATGGCATTCTTTTGTGAAGTTGAAGGGCACATCCTTCTCCAGAAGATTGCAAAGAGGTTTTGCAGTCTTGGAAAAGTCTTTGATAAATCTCCTGTAAAAGCCTGTATGTCCGAGAAAGCTCTGAATCCCTTTGACAGATGTTGGTGGAGGTAGTTTTTCAATTGTCTCGATCTTTGCTTTGTCTACCTCGATTCCTTTTTTTGAGATCTGGTGTCCAAGAATGATGCCTTATTGCACCATAAAGTGGCATTTTTCCCAATTGAGTTCTAGGTTTGTATCTTCGTACCTTTGTAATACCTATTACAGATTTTGAAAACAATGGTAAAAAGAAACTCCAAACATAGAAAAGTCATCCATGAAAATCTCCATACTCTGCTCCAGCTTGTCTGAGAAGATGGTCATCATGCAACGCTGAAATGTGACAGGGGCATTACATATTCCAAATGGCATCATGCGGAAAGCAAAAGTACCATAGGGACATGTAAATGTAGTTTTCTCCTGATCTTCTGGGGCGATGGAAATCTGATTGTAACCTGAATATCCGTCCAGAAAGCAATAGAACTCATATCCTGCCAATCTGTCCAGCATCTGATCAATGAATGGCAGTGGAAAATGGTCATTTCTCGTGGCTTTGTTCAGCTTCCGGTAATCCATGCATACTCTCCATCCAGTCACAGTTCTTGTTGGAATCATCTCGTTTTTTTCATTGGTGACCACAATAATTCCTCCTTTCTTTGGTACACACTGCATAAGACTTACCCATATGCTATCAGAGATGAGGTAAATGATGCCAGCATCTAACTATTTGATAATTTCTTTCTTCACGACCTCCTTTATGATTGGATTGAGTCTCCGTTGATTCTCCACTGTGGGTTTGTATTCGTCGTTCATCAGAATCTTGTGCATGTAAAATGATGGACTAATGCCTCGAATGTATGCTATAGTCCAGCCAATGGCCTTTTTGTGTTCCCGTAACACTCTCAACAACTTTTCTTCCTACTCCAATGTTAGAGAAGAAGAAATAATCACAGGTAATTCAGAAGAGTTTCCAAGAAATACATACCTGAGATGACTCGGCAGTAACTTCAGCTCCAACTGTGGTGGTTCTTCAATCGAAGGCTTGATTCGATCTTTCTTCGGGAGTTCCAAACTTTCCACTGGTGGTGTCACTTTGAAACGAAACGGCTTGTCAAGATAATTGATACTTTCCATGATTTCGGCATCTAGCTCGTTGTCAGTCATGTTGGTGATGCAAGCTTCAAGTTTGTCCGTGGGAATTGCATCAGTATCCTGGATGATACCATCAACAATATCAATTCTGAAACATTCTTCCTCATTTTCTTCACTCGAAAATTTCATGGCTTTTGAAAACATTGAAGGTAACTTCTTGGTTTTGAACTTTCATGGTTAATTCTTCTTTTTGTACATCAATAACAGTTCGACCTGTAGCCAGAAATGGTCTCCCAAGGATGATAGGAACATCTTTGTTTTATTCCATTTCAATGATAATGAAATCAGCTGGAAGAATCAGTTTGTCGACTTTGACCAACACATCTTCAACAACACCCTTGGAAATGCGAGTGTCCTATCAGCAAGTTGCAAAGAAACTGAGGTAGGCATTGCTTCTCCAATTTGCAGTTTCCTGTAAATAGAAAAAGGCATTAAGTTAACATTTGCACCTAAATCATAAAAATCCTTACCGATGTAATGTTCTCCAATGGTGCAAGAGAGTGTGAAACTTCCAGGATCTTTTAACTTTGGGGGAAGTTTCCTCTGAATGATGACGCTGTATTCTTCTGTCAATACTATTGTCTCGTAATCTCCCAATATCCGCTTTCGTGAAAGAATATCTTTCATGAATTTGACATAACTGGGCATTTCTTCCAAGGCTTCTGTAAATGGGATATTGATGTGCAGCTTTTTGAACACCTCCAAGAATCGAGCAAACTGCTTGTCCGGTTTATTTTTCTGAAGACGCTGCGGAAAAGGTGGAGGTGGAGTGATTCTTTCTGGTTCTTTTTCCCTTGCTTCTTTTTCCTCCATCTGTTGCTCTGCTTCTTTTGGAACTTCCTCAATTGTTGCCTTGATTCCAACATCTTTTTTGATTTCAGTACCACTTTTTAAGGTAATGGCTTGACATTGCTCATTCCCTCGGTTTCTTGGATTTGACTCTGTGTTGCTGGGAAGATTCCCTCGCGGTTTGTAACTCTGAGCATTGGCCAGTTGTCCAATTTGATTTTCCAGTGCTTTGATGGAAGCTGATTGGCTTTGAAACATAGCTTCATATCTTTTTAACTGAGCTAGCACTTCTGCCATTACTGGTTCTTTTTCATGCTCCTGGCCTTTGTTCTGCTGTTGGAATCCGGTGGTGGATAGTTCTGTTGTTGGAATCTAGGTGGTGGATAGTTCTGTTGTTGGAATCTAGGTGGTGAATTGTTCTTTTGCCCTGAATTATTGCTCCATGAAAAGTTGGGATGATTCCTCCACCCTGGGTTGTAGGTGTTGGAATATGGATTGTTCCCCTGTCTGTTGAAATTGTTGACATAATTTACCGTCTCTTTAGGTTGGGTTGGCTCTGGTGCTCCTCCATATGGTGAACTAGTGGCTCCAATATTGCTTTGTGTACTGAGAGTCTCTATGAATTTGCATATCTGATCCAGCTTGGCACTGACTGCTGTGTTTGCTCCAACCTCATAAATTCCTGCAATTTTCTGGATCATGTTCCTTTCTGTTGGCCATAAGGAATTGTTGTTGGCCATTTCTTCAATTAGGTATCAGGCTTGATCTTCTCCTTTTGCCATCAAAGCTCCTTCAGCAGCAGCATCTATTGTGGTTCTCATCAGTCCAGAAAGTCCATTATAGAAAGTTTGGACTTGAAGCCATCTTGGAATCTCATGGTGAGGACATTTCCGGAGTAAATCTTTGTACCTTTCCCAAGCTTCGTAGAGAGTCTCCGAGTCAAGTTGCACAAAAGATGTAATGTCATTCCTCAGTTTTGCTGTTCTAGCTGGTGGAAAGTACTTTGCAAGGAATTTGATGGCTAGATTGTTCCAAGTTATGATGAAACCTGCTGGTAATGAATGTAGCCAAGCCTTTTCCCTATCTTTCAAAGAATATGGAAAAACTCGCAGTCTCATTGCTTCTTCAGATCCTCGGTTGTAATTGAAAGTGCCGCAAACTTCCAGGAAGTTACTGATGTGGGCATTAGGATCTTCAGTTGCATTCCCTCCAAACTGAGCTGACTGCTGAATCATCTGAATGCATGTTTTGATGTCACACATATTTTTTGGTAAGAGAGGAAGTATAATACAGGAAATGAAGCCGTCAACCACCATAATAGTTCTGTCTCGAATGGGAATTGGTGGTGTAACCTCCAAAGGTTCAGGTTCCATGTTGATGATCGCTTCTTGCCTTCTCGCCTTTCCATTCTCAACTGTCTGATGGTTCTTTCAATTTCTGGGTCAAGCGGTCGGAGTTCAAAGCTTCTGGTTCGTCTCATGCAGTGTATGAGAACCTTAAACAAGTGAAAACAAAAATAATAAGAAAAAAGAAATTAGATACAAGTAACGTTTCTAACCCCTAAACTAATAGTAAAAGATAACTAAGTCCCCGACAACGGCGCCAAAAACTTGACCGGTGTGTAATCACACGCGTATAACGTAAGCACACTTATCGTTCATGTAGTATAAAAAGTATCGATCTCACGGGGACTTAATACCCAGGCTATTAATTTTATGAGGCCAAATGATTACTGGTATCTAATGGATTGATTGTTTTGATTGGGATGGTGACTTACAAATTAAATTTAAAATAAGTAAATAAAAGTTGCGTGAAAGTAGATTGAAGAAAATTCAATATTAATAAACTATCCAGGGTTGTGAATCCTTCCAATATTGTTTAAAAATGAAGTGGTTATCTTACAGTTGGGTAATATATTGATTTACTAACCTGGAACACGAAATTATGTAAAAGCATCTTCCGATGGTCAATTACAAATACCCAGTTTAACCCAATTAATCATATTCATATGTCAATTAAGTTATCTGAATTCAATAAGTTCAAGTTCCAATTATGGCTACCCTCGCCCGACATGTATATTCCTATCCTGTAGGAAATCTATTAAAGGGTTATCTATCCTTAAGGGTTATCTATTGAGTCTAGGGTCTTAAACCTAAAATCTATTTTCCAAGTTCATTTTAAGTTTACCAAATCAATCTTATTAATGGTCAGTTAACAAGAAGCATTAAGACTAAGGCTCAATAAATAAATATTTATATTACCCAAACTATAATCTAACCCCTTATAAACCGGTGATATTGAAATTCATCACAACCCTAGATAACTAACTTAGTTACGACACATAACTAGGGTTGGTAAAAACTTAAGTAAAATAAAAGAAATAAAGTAAATTGCTGAAAAGTAAATGCGGTAAAGTAAATGCTGAAAAGTAAAATTACAATAAAATAAAAATGCTAAGGTAAAAGGATCTACTTTTACTACTACTAATTTAGATATATCCTTTAATATAATATATTAACTTGTGATGATATTACCAACCAGCCATATAAGCGGTAACCTGATTAAGTCAAATTAAGTCCGACCAGCCTTAAAGGCGGTATCAAAATTTATCTATGAACCTGCCATATAGGCGGTAAGAAAGTTTAATTACCAACCGACCAATCTGGCGGTATCCTTGCTTAGTCAGGTTCAAACCAGTTTAAAATGAATTACCAACAGACCAATATAGCGGTATCCTTATTAATTCAAATTTTAAATAGTGAATATATTATAATTAAGGGAGATTAATCTAAATAGCAATAGTAAAAGATTTACCTTTTACCCTAGCAGGGGGAAGTTACCTCCTTATGGTTGAACAGTAAAAACTGTAAAAATAAAGAAAGTAAATTACTATTTCTATTATAAAAAGTAAATTAAATTAATTACAAAATTAAAAATTAAAGAAAACTAGAGAGAAACTAGATGCAAACTCCTTATTTATTCAATGATTTACAGAGAGGAAGGTACATCTAAAATCAGAAAAATGAGCTGAATTTATAGGCCTCGGTAGGCTGCTCGCGTCGCGACGCGCCACGTGTCGCACTCTGGTTGGCTACTTCAGATTCTTATCTGATGACGTGGTGATGTGGATAATTGACTCAATAATTGTGCTGATATGGTGCTGACGTGGCGATAATGATTGTCGGCACTGTAGGATTGCGACACGTGGCATGCTGTGATTGATTGATAATGATATGGCGCTGACGTGGCGAGTTGACTCGGTCTACTGCTGATGTGGATGATGACGTGGCTGACATGTGGAGTGACACGTGGTGACACGTAGCGATGGCGATTGTCGGCACCATATGATGATGACACGTGGCATGACGCACGTTAGCAGATCAGCTGTGATGTTGACACGTGGCAAGACACACGTTAGTAAAGTCAAACTTCTCAGATTCTGACACGTGTCCCCAGCGCATGTTAGCATTGAGCGGCGCACGTTAGGCGTCGCGACGCATAAAATTACCATTTTGCCCTTTTATCCGTTTTTCCACTGTTTAGGCACCAAATCACCTCCAGAGAGTCCTGAAACTTTATTTATCTACAAAATAACACAAAACACATCAAAATATTCACAAAACACAAGAATCTGTACAAAATATTAGGTCAAATGAGTGGGAAATAATGATATAATTACCACTCATCAATGGGAATTAGATCTTAAGATAGTCTTGAGATCAGAGAAGTTGGGTTATGTGCTGGATAATCCAGTGCCGCTGGATATTGCATTGAAGTCTTTACCTGAATAGATGGAGGTATTTGAGAAGTGGAAGGATGATGATTTGAGAGTCATATCACTCATTCTCTGTTCCATGTCTCCTAATCTAAAGAGGCAATATGCTGATATGTTTGACTCCTTTAGTATCATAACTCAGCTTCAGGAGCTTTTTATAAACCAGGAGCAGACCCTGGTGTATAGAATCTCTGTGGAATTGTTCCACACTCGTTTGGCTGATGGCAAGCCCGTGAGTCCACATGTCCTGCACATGATGGATCTCATGGAGCATCTTCGAAAGTTTGACTTTCAGCTGAATGAGACTTTGGGCAGAAATTTGATTCTTGGCTCACTCACATCGGTGTATTCCCATTTCATTATAAACTTCAACATGCATGGTATCCGCTGTTCCTACAGTCAGTTGCATATGATGCTTCAGACTGTAGAGGAGGACATCAAGAAGAGTGTGTCGTCACTCATCTCCAAATCCTCTTTGCCTAGTTCTTCTTCTTCTTCTTCTCAATCTACAAGATCGAGCAAGAAGAAGAAGAAGAAGGCAAAAAAGACTGGCTCCGGAGTTCCTCCCAAAGGAAAGGTTGAAAATCTAAACAAGTCAAAGAAAAAAAAGCCGCCGAGGATAAGTGCCACCACTGTGGCAAGATTGGACATTGGAGACGCAATTGTCCAAACTACGTAGCTTCCGTGAGATGGGAGAGGGCCTCCACATCAGGTATCTTTATTTTCCCAATCATTGATATCTCTGGCTTGTGAAGCCATTGGTTATGGGTAGGTTTTAGATTCTGCTAGTCCGAATCACATCTGCAATTCATTACATGGGCTAAGGGTCAGTAAGATGCTTAATCCAAGCGAGATGCAACTGCGTTTTGGGAATAGAGATTCTTTATCTGCAACAGCTATTGGTGAATACGAGATTCATCTATCCAAGGCAGCATCATTTTGACATATTTTGTTTTTGTGTCTGGTTGTGTAGCTAATATTACCACTATGTTTTTATTAGATACAAAAGGATATCATATACATATTAAGAATCGTTCTATGTATATATATATATATATATATATATATATATATATATATATATAAATGATGTTTTGTTACACAAATGTTCAAATTCGCAAGGTCATTATATTTTGCATGCCATTAGAGATGTTTATGAAATTGGGGATAACAAACGTAAAAGATATGAAATTACTGATACTGAATTGTGGCATATGCGATTAAGTCATATAAGTGTACGACGCCTGACCCAGTTGGTTAAGAATGATCTGATTGATAATCTAACCATAAAATATTTTCCAACTTGTGAATATTATATTCAGTGTAAAATGACCGAAGCTCCATTTACTGGTGTGGACATCGGGCCACTGACTTATTGGAGCTCGTATATAGTGATGTATGTGGTCCTATAAGTCAAACTGCTCATAGTATTTTTTCTTACTTCGTAATATTTACCGATGATTTGTCACGGTATGATTATATTTATTTGATGAAACATAAATCAGAAACCTTTGAAAAGTTCAAAGAATTTCGAAACAAAATAGAAAAACAAACGGGTAAATTCATCAAATACCTTCGATCAGATCGAGGTGGTGAATATATGAGTAGTTTATTTACCGAGTATCTTAAAGAGAATGAATTCTCGCTCAATATACTCCTCCGGGTACTCCACAACACAATGAAGTATCTGAAAGGAGAAATCAGACTTTATTGGATATGGTCCAATTTATGTTGAGTTTTTACAGATCTACCTTACTTTTTGTGGGGGTATGCTCTTCTAACTTTTGTACATCTGCTGAATAGGATTCCTTCTAAACCTGTTCCCACTACTCCATATGAGATATGGGTTGGTAGGAAACCGAACTTTAATTATATTAGGGTTTGGGACTGTCCTGCATACGTCAAGGTGATGCTGCAGGATAAAATTTTGCCTCGATGGTGAAAGGTTAGGTTTGTTGGATATCTCTCGAACTCCAAAGGATATCAATTCTATGAACCTGAGCATCGAAATGTGTTCATGCTCGTTTTATCAGATTTCTTGAAGAAGAATTCTTGGTAGAAGGTGGTAATCATAGAAAGGTTGAGCTTGATGAAGTCCAACCTATAGATAATAGACCGATAAAGGAATCACAGGTTCAGACAGAAGCAAAACCTTCTAGTTCCACTCTCCTGAGGGAATTGTTCCCGTAGGTATGGGACTTGGTTCAGCTTCCTGAAGGAATTGTTAGGCATTGATTCCGCTAAATGGCGAGAAGCCATGAATTCCGAAATGGACTCTATGCATCAGAATCAAGTATGAGACTTGGTTCAGCTTCCTGAGGGAATTGTTCCTGTAGGTTGTAAATGGGTTTACAAAAGAAAGCGCGGATGACTAGTTGCTAAAGGTTACACTCAAAGGCCAAGTGTGGACTATGATGAAACTTTTTCACCAGTAGCGATACTAAAGTCTATTAGGATTTTATTGGCTATCGCTACTTACCATGATTATGATATTTGGCAAATGGATGTCAAAATGGCTTTTCTTAATGGATTTCTTGATGAAGAAATCTATATGGAACAGCCGGATGATTTTTTCTCCAGCCAAAATTCTGACATGGTATGTAAGCTTAAGAAGTCCATTTATGGGCTTAAACAAGCTTTGCGGAGTTGGAATCTTCGTTTTGATGAGGTAATCAGATTGTCTGGTTTTCTCAAAAATGAAAAAGAACATTGTGTTTATAAAAAGGTTAGTGGGAGTATGATCGTGTTTTTAGTGGTGTATGTTGACGACATCCTGATAATTGGAAATGATCTTGGAATGATGCATGGTGTTAAAATATATCTCTGTAAAAATTTCTCCATGAAAGACCTAGGTAAAACTTCCTATATACTTGGTATAAAACTCTATAGAGATAGAGAAAGGAAGCTGATTGGATTATCCCAATCTTCATACATAGATAAGATCCTAGAAAGGTATAATTTTAGCAATTGTAAAGTTGCTAATATACCTTTTCGACATGGCATTCATCTTTCAAAGAAGACGTGTCATCAGACGGAAGATGAAAACGCTAAAATGTCTAGTCCACCTTATGCATCATGTTTAGGAAACATCATGTATGCCATGTTATGTACGAGACCTGATATTAGTTATGAATTAAGTGTTACTAGCAAATATCAGTCAAATCCAGGTAACGACCATTGGATGGTCGTTAAATATATCCTAAAAAGTATTAAGGATTCTTATTTATAGAGAAGATGATTTACAGATAAGATGATATACAGATTCTGACTTTCAGTCAGATCCTGATGATAGAAAGTCTACCTCAGGTTTTGTATTTACTCTTAATAATGTTGTAGTCAGTTGGAAATATTCCAAACAAGGATCAACAACCGATTCCATCACTGAGGCGGAATATATTGCGGCATCAGATGCTGCAAAGGAAGCAGTATGGATTAGAAAATTTATCACACAACTGGGAGTTGTCCCAAGCATTGAGGATTCGATCCCGTTGTTCTGTGATAATAGTGGTGTCGTTGCACAAGCAAGAGAACCCAGAGCGCATAAGAAATTGAAAAATTTGGAACAAAAGTACCACATTATTCGTGAGATCATCGCTTGAGGAGATGTTGCTATATGCAAGATATCTGGAGATGACAACATAGCAGACCCACTTACGAAGGCCTTACCTCTGAGACTATATGATAGACATGTAGAGGCAATGGGTATTAGATACCATAAAATTTGGCACTGGAGCAAGTGGGAGAAAATGTTGGAGTTGGTGCTCGGCACGCCAAATTTTATTGTATTTATTGTAAATACGATGTATATTTTATTTTATTATGAATAAAATTAAGTAATTTTCATCAATATATTCTTTATATGGTAAAGGCATGAATGACCTTAGAATTAATAGTTGTGACATAATTACAAAAGCGTCGTAATTGTAACTGAGAAATGTCACAATATGATTCATTCTTAGAATGTTCCTAGTCAAGGTTTACATATCTGGTTGATTAATAAACCCGTGAGACCGGTACGTGTCATATATTAGAATTGTTCTAATGGTTTGTCTCAGTAAACCATGAGTTTTGGGAGACTCATATAGACACGTAGGTATTTATTGGATAAATACTGAACGAATCATTCAAAGATTCCTGATAGATGGAACACAAACATCAATAAGAATATTTATGAGTTGAATATCATATTAGCTCATTTGACTTGTGGTACCATTGTGGATATGTGAGATATCCTCCATACTTTGATGACAGTCACGTCAACGATCTTTTAAGATCAGACGTCTGCATGTTCATTGGGTATGGACTGATACTCACGATATCACGTGAAGTATCCAGAGAGAATCTGTCAATCTCGTGTACAAGATTGACCGGTGTAATCACACGCGTATAACACAAGCGCACGTATCGTTCAAGTAGTATAAAAATATCGATCCCACGAGGACTTAATTCCTATTGTTGTTATTAATTATCGATACTATTTATTTACAGGTATCTAATTATAGGGAGAAGTGAATGATTACTTTTGGTTGGTTGAATGTGGATTTGCTGAACAAATAAATAAAAAAAAACACAAAAGAAAATACTAAGGAAAATAACAAAAAAATACAAATATCTAGGGTCGTGACTCTAGATATTCCATTGCTTTTTAGATGCATCCTCTAATTTAAATTTATTTTTTTACACTTTTTTCTCTTTTTTTATTCCATCGCTTTTTAGATGCTTCCTCTAATTAAACTAGAGTATTGAATATTACAAACTTTTCAAATACATCTCATGGCTGTATGTTACCATGCATGTTGATAATACCTATCAACTGAGCATATGAAGATCTATGTTAGTCAGTTTTATGGAGAATTCACAAATTAAATAATTCAAAAGGAAATAAATAAAAATTAATTTGTTACGAAATATGTTGAGATACGTCTCAGGAGTGAAAATTCCTTACACAACTATCTTACACCAATTTCACCAGATTAGTCAAATAAAAACACAAAATATATATTTTAATTTTAATTTTAATTTTTTTTGATTTTTTTGAAAATTTTGACTAAACAAATAACATAATAAAAATAAGATTTTGAAAATTTTGACTGAACAAACAACATAATAAAAACAAGATACTAGTCAATTATTCCTCTCCCCCATAAATGAGATATTGTCCCCAATGTCTGAAAAATAAGAAGAAGAGTTTAGAAGATATCACCTGGTTAACGCAAATTTGACAATAGCTTATATAAAAAAAATTAGCGATTAAGATCTAAATTAAATCTACGCTTCTTTCCACAATCACTGTCAGACCAGTTCAACTTGAAAACAATGGGGTTGATTTTTGGTTCATAAGCTAAGAGTTGGTCGATTAATTCATCAGTTTTTCTCACAGTTAGGAATATGTCTTTTTCCGATTTGGAGATAAGCCTAAGTTTGTTAGCATCTGCAAGAAATACAAAAAGGAAATCGAAAAATCCATCCACATTAAATAGTCCAATGGGTTTCTGGTGGATGTTCAAATTTGCCCAAGATGCAACTGTGAATATTTCTTCCAACATGCCTAGCCCGCCTAGTAAAGCAAGAAAGTGTCAGCGTGATTGACCATTTCAATGAGTTGTTCGGACATGTCTGAGACAATACATTCTTCTCCGTTTGAGTCTCCGATGAGGTTTGTCTCTGCTAATGGTTTTGGAATGATTCCCAAAACATGGATGCCACCTTCTTGCATGGATTTTGGAACACATCCCATTAATCCAAGATTGCCACTGTCATATACTAAGTGTATGTTTCGTTTAGCAATAACTATCCCCAATTCCTTTGCAGCCTCCATAAATTCTGGTTTGGTCCCAGAGTTTGATCCATAAAACACACAGATATGAGTAACTCGTCGCTTGGAAGTGGTTTCCATTTTTCTCTTATCTGAATTTTTATCTGGATGTGTAGAAGAGGAGAATGACGAGTTGAATTTATAGATCCTGAAAAGGGTGAGTAATAATAGCACTAGTACCTGTCAAATGACAATGAACGTTAAAATAATTCGTGAAAGTGAAAAAGTATAGATCTTGTCGGCGAAAATAAAAGAAAATAATAAAAGAAAAACAAATTAAAGCAATTATTAAGGCAACATAATTGTGTACACAATACGCCAATCGTTTGGTATATAAGTCCATTAGGATGCGTCTCAAGAATCTATTCCTTACTCAGCCATCACTAATGAATTAGCTCTTATTTTTATGATTGCCAAACACCATTCCTCTTATCTTGCATTGCCTTAAATGTTTCATGTGCTTTTTGACCGGCGTAAACACACACGTATAACGCAAGCGTACGTATCGTTCAAGTAGTATAAAAAGTATCGATCCCACGAGGACTTAAAACCTTTTTGTTATCAATTTATTGGGCCAAATGATTACTAGTATCTAACAAGTTGTTTGATTGATTTAAAATGGCGACGATTCTAAATTTAAAGACAAATAAGTAAAATTGCTTAAAAGTAGATTTTAAAGAAATTCAATATTAAAAACTATCCAGGGTTGTGATTTATTTCAATATTATTTAAAAGATGAAGTAGTTATCTTATAGTTGGGTAATATATCAATTTATTAACCTGGAACACTAAATTATGTAAAAGCCTCTTCCGATGGTCAATTACAAATACCTAGTATAACCCAATTGAACCATATGTCTATGTCAACCAAATTACCTAGATTCATTAAGTTCAAGTTCCAATTATGGCTACCCCCGCCTGACAGGTATATTCCTATCCTGTAAGGAAATCTATTAAAGGGTTATCTATCCTCAATGAAGATCGTGGGCTATTGAGTCTAAGGTCTTAAACTTAAAATCCCTATGTCTAGTTCATTTTAAGTTTACCTAATCAATTTAATTAATGGCCAGTTAATTAAAGAGCATTAAGATTAAGACTCAATAAATAAATCTTTAAATTACCCAAACTATAATCTAACCCTTATAAACCGGTTAAAGTGAAATTCATCACAACCCTAGATAACTAACTTAGCTACGACACATAACTAGGGCTAAAAACTTAAAAGACTTAAAATAAAATTGCATAAAGTAAATGCAGTAAAATAAATGCTGAAAATGAATTAATAAAAATTGCTAAGGTAAAAGGAATTACTTTTACTAAATACTAATTAGATTTCTCCCATAATATAATATAAGCTTTGCAAAACATTATCAACCAGCCATATAGGCGATATTTTGATTTAATCAGTTAAAAACAACCAGCCATAAAGGCGGAATCATTAATATAAACCAGCCATATAGGCGGAACCAAAATAACCAGCCATAAAGGCGGAACCAAAATAACCAGCCATAAAGGCGGAATATGAATTTTATTACCCACCGACCAATCTGGCGGTATCCTGATTAAGTCAATTTAAAACTTGAATATATTATAATTATGGGAGAATAATCTAAGAAGTAATAGTAAAAGAATTACCTTTTACCCTAACAGAGGGAAGTTACCTCCTCATAATTAGTAGTAAAAACTGTAAAATAAAGAAAGTAAATTATTATTATTACAGAAAGTAATTAAAAATTACAAAACTTTATTAAAAGAAACTTAGAGAGAGAGGAACTCCCTAACTACATCAAAGAAGTGGGAGGAAATGGTACAACAAAAACTGAACCCTCGCGCTCTATTTATAGGCGCGGATGGCGGTTGCGCGTCGCGACGCTAAAGCCTTTAGCGTCGCGACGCGCGCTACAGTTCAACGTGGCTCAATGACGGCTTGACACGTGGCAAGGCGGCTAAGAGATCAGATCCTTATCCGATGACGTGGCACTGTTCATGACGTCATCGCTTACGTCACGCTGAGGTTGATTGTCGGCAGCATCAGATCGTGACACGTGGCAGCGGCGCATTTTAGCAAGTCGTTGAGATGTCGACACGTGGCAAGGCGCACGATAGCATAGATGATGATTGTCGGCACCGTAGGATGATGACACGTGTCAGGCGCACGTTAGCACGTCTTCTGTGATGGTGACACGTGGCAACGGCGCATTTTAGCAAAGTCAACTTTTCAGATTCTGAAACCGTTGACCCGGCGCACTTTAGCAAATCCAGCGCACGTTTAGCGTCGCGACGCGCAATGATCCAGCGTCGCGACGCGAAGAAGATGCAAATATTCCTGTTGACGCATTTTTGTCCGGATTTGCCCCAAATTGCCTCCAGTGCTGTCCAAACTTTATTTATCTGCAAAATAACAATAAAACACATCAAAACATTCATAAAACTCGAGAAACAATACAAAACATTAGGTCAAATGAGTGAGAAATAGTGGTATAAATACCACTCATCACTTTTCCTGAAAATATCACACAAAATTAAAAACTCAACAACATGTATACACAAAATATGAAAACAAAAATTATTACAAATTGCATGGGTTGACTCCTTGCTAGTGCTAAATTTTTCATCTTCAGCCAGACGTGACTGAAATCCATCTGTCAATGAGGTTTCAGCGTGACTTTGGATGTTCGATTAAAGACAATCCCATGAGCGTTGCTTTTGAAGGATCTCTTCCAACATTAAAATGGCAAAAAGAATTTTATCTCATTCAGTGCTCGTGCCACCTTCTTAATCCTTATCACTCTAGTAGTTTTTGAAAAGAAAGAAAGAAAATTAGGAGGTCTCGTATGGTGCTTGACTTTGAATGAAAGTTCCATTCTGTCAAGCTTCTGGGCGATATCTTTGATCAGTACTCCCAAAAATAGTGATGTTTCTCCTAAATGCCTGAGATCTTCAATTTGGTCAGACAGTTGCTCCTCCATTTGCTCTGCTTCTTACTCCACATTTTCTTCACAGATGTATTTTAGGATTTCCACATTCAATTCTTCATCTGTCATCTGTGAAATGCATGCTCCATAAGTATCAACCTAAGGATGTAAAAAGATGTCAGATTTTAGGTCTTCATCCTCTAAGGTTGATGTGACTGGCTCAGGTAGATCTTCTTCAAATATTTGTGTAATGGAAGCTCCAAGATCTTCATTTTGAGGATACTTAATTTCATCCTCAATTTTTATTGGCACAAACAAGTCTGTTTCTTCATCCTCTTCAGAGTCTGAATAATAAAAATCAAATAGAGACTTTTCTGGTTTGGGCTCCTGAACTGATACATCTGGTTCTTGATACTTCTCAGCCTCTTTCTCTGTTAAGGTGTCATTGTGAAACTCTGGGTACTCGAAGGCTTCATCAGTTTCATCTGAAAATATTTCGTGAGGTATGTAGCTCTGGTTTTCTATTAATTGTCTCATTTGATATGTCAGCCTCTGAATGGATACTGATTGTCTCTGAATACTTTCGAATTGATTCTGGAATGTTTCATGCATTGTATCCAACTTTTCGTTTTATTTCTTGAACCAATCTTTGAGCATGTCAATCATCCGATCTTCCTCTGATGGTTCTGGTTCTTGATGAATATCATAGGTGAATGGTGGATAAGATGGAGAATAAGGTTCAGTGAAATATGCTGGTTCTTCATACCTTGAAGGATTCTGATAATTCTGCCACCCTGAATTGTAGTAATGATTAATGCTCGGGTGGTTACCATCACATATCTCACATCTCCTTATTGCATTATGATATGTTGAGCATATGTTGTGTTGAATGGTTTTGATATCTAGTGATAGTTGTTAGGCTGGACAAAAGGCCTCAGAAAATCGGTCTGTTGCTCTTTAATTTGGGATGTATCTTCACCTCGTAAAACTCGTAATTTTTTTATCACCCAACTAAGATCCATGTCAACCACCTGAAAAACAAAAGAAAGAAATAAAAATTACAAATAAAAATAAAGAAAATTAGATACAAGTAAATTAGATAGCTTTAAAATTAATAACTCAACAAAATAAGTCCCCGGCAACGGTGCCAAAAACTTGACCGGCGTAATCACACACGTATAATGCAAGCGCACGTATCGTTCAAGTAGTATAAAAATATCGATCCCACAAGGACTTAATTCCTATTGTTGTTATTAATTATTGATACTATTTATTTACAGGTATCTAATTATAGGGAGAAGGGAATGATTACTTTTGGTTGGTTGAATGTGGATTTGCTGAACAATAAATAAATAAAAACACAAAGGAAAATACTAAGGAAAATAACAAAACAACACAAATATCTAAGGTCGTGACTCTACACATTATTATTCTAATGATGAATTGATTATCTTATATATGTATAATAAATCAGTTTGCTAACCTGGAACACGAAGATATGCAAAAGCCTTTGTCGATGGTCAGATGCAAACGCCCAAATAACCCAATTAATCATATGTCTATGTTAATCAATTTACCTGAATTCATTAAATTCAAGTTCCATTAGTGGCTACCCCCGCCCGACAGGTATATGTCTATCATGTAAGGAAATCTATTAAAGGGTTATCTATCCTCAAGGAAGATCGTGGGCTATTGAATCTAAGGCTGAAACCTAAAATCCATTCATCAAGTTCATTTTAAGTTTACTACATCAATCTTATTGGTGATCAAGCAACAAGAAGCATTAAACTTAAGATTCAATAACCAACTAAAGTATTACCCATTATATAATTAAATCAATTATTAATCATGTAAATATCGTGTTTTATCACTTCCCTAGAATAAAAATAAAATATTGGGGGTTAGGGGATCCACCTTTACTAATTCTAATTTAGAAATCTCATTTATTATAATATAGAAATTATCAGTGATATTACCAACCGACCATTTAGACGGTATCCTGATTAAGTTAGATTTTCAATTAAGTCCAACCGACTATAAATGTGGTGTTATCATTTATCCATAAACTAGCCATATAGGCGGTAATCATCTGTCACCTAAAGACCGGCCATATAGGCAGTGTCACATTATGTCAAATAAATAAAACTAGTCATTAAGGCGGTAATCCTTTAATTTAAATTATAATTTTCATATTATAATTAAGGGAGATTGATCTAAACTAAAATAATAAAAGCTTCACCCATCTCCCAGTGGAAATCTAACTACTAAACATAAAAGAAAAGGAAAGAAAAGAAAATAAACTATTACTGAAAATAAAAATACATAATTTAAATACTGAAAATAAATACAAAAAAGATGCAATCCTTAAATTCCTTGCAAAAACCTAAGAAAAGCATGAGAATTACAAATGAAATGGCTTGGTATTTATAGAAAAATCTAAAGGTTTGCACCAATTTCTCCACCAAATATGGCACCAAACATGGCACCAAACATGACATCAAATCCTCCACCAAACATGCAAGCATGTTTGGTGGAATTTTGACAATTTTTATTTTTATTTATTTATTATTATTTTATGCTTTGAAAATGATTTTAATAATTACGCATAACATACTTCTGGATGTTTCATCAATTTCGGTCATGAAATCTTCAGAATTCGAAATTATTTGTTCTTCAAAGTTGTAGATCTTTGAGTCTTCTTTTATCTGGAACTTGAGTCACCTCAATTCGATATCGGAGTCAAAAGTTATGGCCAAAATACGACAATTGCGCAAAGTTCAAAACACATCCATTACATTCGTAAGACATCAAAAATATCACATAACTTCCAGTTTTAGCATATCTGATCTGCAAAACAGAAAATGCCATTTTCATGTTTTTAAATCCAAAATTCCAAGAATAATCAAATTAATCAAAACACCAAATCAAGTCACCACACATATGAATCACTCTAGAATAATTCTAGGCATAAAATGAGTGGCTTTTACACTCTAGAATGACAACTTATTGTCCAATACAAATTTGAACAAAATTGGAACAATTTTACGTTAATTAGTTCCTAAAACACTTCACACATGCTCTAATTCCTCCAATCCATCCTTCAAATTCAAAAGCCCCAATTTTCAACATGTAAAGGAACCCTAGAACTATTCATCAACTCAAGAAACATGAAAACTAATTTTTCTGACTCAAGAAAGTTAAAGATTACCTTCTAATCTTCAGTTTCCCTAAGCTTTTCTTGGTTGTTCCTTCACTTTCTCTTGTTAATTCTTCAAACAAATTTGAAGGAGACTTTTTAAAGTGCATTCGGCAATGGAGGAATCAAATAAGGGAAAGAGAAATTTTTTTCAATTTAAACAAACCCATTGCCGACCTAATGAATAGGAAAAAGAGGGTTGTTTTAGTCATTTGCATTTTAATCAAATAAAAGTCAATATATACTTTATAGTTTCCAATCAAAATTGGACATATATAAAGCTTATTTAAAACTTGTCATAACAACCAATAATAATATAACATATATCATAATATTTATGAAAATTGTTAATTAATTAATTATTTAAATATTTAACAATTAAATATTCAAATAATCAATTAATATAATTATTATTGTATATGTATTTTTATTTACAATAAATAACAAATACATATATTTATGACATGTGTCAAAATCTCATTTGACGAATAATTAATGTGTATCTAATTGTATTATGTATCAAATACAAATACACAGTAATTACGATAGACCAAAATCCCCTAAAGCATATGTTATCGTTTAACCGATTAAACGATCTGAATTAACTCATTTAATCCGGTGAAGTATTATGAATAATTCGTATTCTTCATATCGAGTTGCCTAAGTGCCCAACGAGTACGCTTCATATTATGGGACTCTATAAGTTTAGATTTATCCGTCAAGAAATCCAATTTCGTGTCCATAATCCACCCATTCATGGATTATGACGACCACATATAATCTCACCAAACTATACAAGCCGAGGTCATTGCATACATATAATCCCTCCGTCACAGGCTATCCGTATTATACCTGGGGTATAGATGAAAACGTCAAACCCGTTCGGTATAATACAGTCGACTTTTCCTTTACGATCTTAAAATAACACTCGGAACTGGTTTCTGACGTTATACCACTTCCATGGATTTACTAGATCGTAAAAACGTGCTGGATATCTATGCCCTGTACACAGGACTAACAGATCATGTCTTGATAGATGGAGGTCTGATCATGACTAGATCATTGATGTGACTGCCATCAAAGTGTGGAGGATAGCTCATATATCCACAGTGGTATCTCAAGTCAAAGGACCACTATGTTCACTCAACTCGAGAAGGTTCCTATTGACGTTGGTGTACCATCTATTAGGAAACCTTCAGTGAGTCATTCATTGTCTTATCAAATAAACACCTACATGTCTATATGAGTCTTCCGAGACTCATGGTTCACTGGGATAAACCATCAGACCAAGTCACGATATACGACATGTACTGGTCTCAGCGGATTTTACTAACCGACCCGTGTTAGCAAATCTTGACCAAGAACTTTATTTAAAGATATATATCTTATAGTGCACTTCCCAATGTCAATTACAAACTATGTTGTAACTGCGTACTATATCGTAAATCCTAGGGTCTTTGTCTAATAGACACATATCACTAAACCAGATTTAGTTTCGGTCTAATCGGAATCAGATATCTAATCGTAATTAGACCGAATATGTGTGTAAAAAACAAGGGTGCTACCATTAAATTAGTAATATTATGGAAAATTAAATTGCTCGTATTTATGAATCGGACATAAATACGATCTGGATTGGCACTCGGAGCACCAACCCTAACAATTTCTCCCACTTGCTCTAGTGTCAATCCCCGGTATCATATACATATCTCAATGTGTATCACATACCGTGGCCCTCAAGAGCTCACCAGCACTCAAGAGGTAGGCAACAACGAGTGAGCCTGTTTTATCAAATCGAGTATGACAAACAAACCCAACCGTTTTCCTTAAACAACATCATTCATATTTTGTAGAATCATATTCCATATTAATATGACTCAGATGTTATATCAATATTGTGCTTTAGTTGCTAAGTTGTCTATGTATTTAGAAATCAAATCCAAATATTATAAGACAACCACAAGTACAAAACTAATATCATAACTTTTAATCATTGAGGTCACTATGCAACTTCATAAGTCAATACTTCAAAAGTTGCAACTGATTCCACTAATATAGTAGAATCAACAGTGACACTCCCACTGCATCTTTTCTGACTTTATATGACATAGACCATCTAATGTCATAATTAGAATCAAAACTAATATGATATTATGGTTACTGACTAAATTATCCATGTATAAGAAACTCGTTCTTGATATCTCATAGATAACAGAGAACTTGTTCCAAGACCCATCATATGGTCTACAACATATCAAAATAACTCGTAACAATTACGATTAAATTGATATCTTTAATCGCATATGATATAGTATTCATTACGCCATCATCTTATGATGCATAAGATTGACTAGACATTCCAATCAATCTTTCTTTTGACAAAGGAATCATCCTTTACGAAAGACGAATACTATATACATAAAAGACGCGTTAACTGTCAAATAGTTATACTAACTGTCATACAGATAGTCTTGCTGTGTCCTTTATTAGATCATATCTAATACGCGACTAATGAGAATATCTCACAAGTCTCTTAGTTTTATATCATATATAAAATTTTATATCAGATATATAAGAGACTACTCCCATTGGATTCACGGAGAAAAGAAGACTTAGGATATATAATGCTAGAAATAAATTTGTACGCTCCCACTGACCCTATTGACAAATACATATTCTCTATACTTCGATAAAATCAGACAATCTGACTGATATCAAAATCAGAGAACACAACTTTTCGGAAAGCTTACTCGAGTCTACAATAGGCTCTATAAGTTAGTATATCAAACAGTGATCTTAGCAGAATACAAACTCTAGGGCCATTCTAGAATGAATTCTTCAAACAAATAAATCACGACGGATCTCTTATTCGAAGAAATCACTCAAGAACGCCATTTTGCATTCTTTAGCCAAAGTACACAGTTTAATATCAACATTAACCAATAGATCTTTAATTGTTCAATTAGTGCAACCAGGGACAAGTTTTCTCAGAATCTACAATAGATTACTGAGTATAACTTTTTCACTGTCATACTATAAAGGTCAAACCTTTATCGAGTTCACTTTGCTTTTGCTGTGCAAATAATTTGCACATTTTATGAAAGATTCATAATGAAAGCCCAATCAAGTTCTAAACTTGATTGTAGTAAGCTATGAACAATCTTAATCTATGGTACAATGCTAAGTTCCGAAATCGATATTAAATATCGCTCCCACTATAAGTTATAGGATAATTTTCTTCAATAAGAAAACAACAGAATCATTAAGTATCGAATACT
This sequence comes from Zanthoxylum bungeanum, assembly GCA_019454045.1. Lineage (NCBI taxonomy): Eukaryota > Viridiplantae > Streptophyta > Magnoliopsida > Sapindales > Rutaceae > Zanthoxylum > Zanthoxylum bungeanum. The sequence goes on along the minus strand of SKCR01038438.1, from coordinate 84,832 downwards.
TTGTAAATGATTCTGACATCCTATTAAACTTATATAGAATATGTCTAAGGGTCTCTTCATCTTATTAATTACGTAGTTCCATTTATAGTTTATCATGATCACATTTGACTTCAATAAGTCAAGTCTTTTCTGCAATCGTCAACTTCCAATGTCAACCACAAAGTAACAAAACAATTTTATTACTCGGGATCGTAGAAAATATATTTTATCAAATAGAATACAATATTCCATTAAATAGAATAAATGATAAAACTTTCACTCGTACCTCTAAGGCACAAGTACTTTCAATTATATAACCATTATACAAAAGAAAGTTTCAAAACTCAAACTTTTCAAGATTCGAATTTTCTACAATACATATCATATATGTAACTGCAGAAATAAATGGAACCTAAATTAAAGAGATGAATTAGTGTTAATGGAGCATAACCCCAAATAGTATTAAAACTAATTCGGTAAGACTCAATATCAACGAATCAAATCATATAAGATTCGATAACTCATACTAACCAATTCCATCACAATGGAATCATGGAAGTTTAATATCGAGTAAGAATCATATTCATTACATAACTTTAGAACAAATTGCCCTTAATTCATGCGTTTGATCAAATCAAACATCTTCGAACAATTCAAAGATGCGCAATGAATTTCAACGATATAGTTTTCTCGAACCATTCAAGACGTTCAATATATTTCTCTTAGAAACACGTAACCAAGTCATGACAATTCATTAACCAAGTTACGAAACGAAGAAAACTATCTAATGTAATTTTCAATTCATTAAACTACATACATCCAATGTATCAGTCTAATAAATCTGTGGTCCAATGACGATCATTGGTTAAATGAGATTTAATCAAATCCTAAATACAATATTCATTAAATGGTTAAGGATATGTGATGTGATCTCATATCAGACCATCTTTTACCATACGGAATAAGCATCTAATGCTTATATGATAAAACCTCATAAAGCACAATCCTAAGTTATTTAGTTTACCAAATACTTTTCTTAATGTTTATCTTTTCATTAATGGCACTACTAGTCATCTTAAAATATGTAACAACTATTTATACAGAACAAGTAACTATTCAATAGTCACAAGTTCTGATATCAAATATCAAAACAGTTATTAAATATTATTTTAATTAACTAAACGGGAGATCCGGTATTCAATACCTACATTGTCGTATTGTGAGAATCAACATTCTCTATACACAATTATACACATCTTCTTTCTCAAGCTTTATAATTTGCGTTCAATTATTTACAACAATTGCAAATAATCGATTAGCAAACTGTGTCAGACACGTGACTTCTAAAAGTCACTAAAAGCCAAGAAATGTCATTATAAGATAAACAAATACTAAAGGGGTTTTCTTAATGCCGGTCAAGAATCTCGAGACATGAATTGATTCATGTCCATTCTTACAGCATAAGAAACTGTTCTTTCTAGATAAATATATCCTAAACCAGATATCTTTTTAAATTACCTAATCATGACTTAGAAACTAAGTCACAAACCATTTTGATTTTCAAGAAAATTGGAACAACAGTTCCCGATGGTTTTAACTAATCTAATTATATCTAAGTCTATTGTCTTTCTAGAACCTATTCTAGAACTATGCAACCATAAGTAAAGTCAGAAAATCTATTCAAATAATAAGCATGCAGTGGATTGGAAGAGTAAATCTATAAATAATATAGATAAAAGGAAAACGAAAGCAGTAAATTCCATAATATTACACACTGCTTGAGTTATGGATTTTAAACTCAGCAGTGTCTCCCACTACTTTACGTAATACCATAATCCTCAATGGACAACGGGAATTCAATAATTAAATCGAATTCCATAGTGAGAGTAGGATCCCATGAATATGTTTCGACTCACAACTTTGGCACGTTCTCGCCTACGTATATTCATTAGGTAGACAACTCTTTGTCAATCACTCACCAGTGACTCCCTTTTTTCGTTCTTGACCGTTTCTCACTGTGACAGCTTTGGCATGTTCACAGGGAGGCGTATCAAGGCTACACTTGTCAATGACAAACTCAAGCTACCAGTGTAGTCCTGACAGCATTGGCACGTTCAGGATTTCCACTTTCACTTGAATTTATCCAGTATCAATATACAACCGGTATGGATAAAATCCTATAACTACACCCTCACAGCTTTGGCACGTTCTCGGATGCACTTATAGAAAAATACCGATAAACCGTACTGACAAGACGGACCAAAGAACATGTATCCAATACACGTTACTTTACAACCATATTTAAAAGCGAGGATTTTCCTTCGAAAACCATACTCTACATCCAATGCAGAATTTTAATCTAAATCATTTTCAAAACATTTCAATTCAACCTTAGGAAACATAATTCAATTTAACTATTAAATTTCATTACATTTTCGTTAGCGTCGAACCAAAAAGTAAAGAAACATATCTAGATTCTAAGCATGTGCGAATGTTAAAATTGGATTAAATATCAAATATCAAGCATGAATAATGTAATAGATGAAGCATGAGACCTGCTCTGATAACAATTTTGTTGGGGTTTTGGGCGTTGGGCGCAGCGGAAGCGCAGGTCCGGGCGATATCGTATTTTAAAATATTTTTTTTTAAAATACCGAATAAATTATTCAATATCTAATATGAACAATTTATTCATATATTACCTAAACCAATTTATTTAATATCATATGTTAACATAAATATTATTGAAACGTCGCGAAACTTTTACGAAAACTGTTTTTCCGTAAAATTACTTAAAACACTTTTTTGACCGAACCGATTACTCGACACTTATGGAAATTGCCCAGGTCAGATCCAATAGTGTCGGGGAAGTTTATGAGCTGCATGAACAGTGAAGAAATCACTATTTTCACAGCCGTCACCCGGTTGGCTCAATCCACTCGGTAACACCGTTTTTGGCAGTTTTCGCTTATTTCAAGTCGGAAATACTTTTCGGCAATTGTGCCATCTCCCAAAACACATCCATTACATTCGTAAGACATCAAAAATATCACATAACTTCCAGTTTTAGCAGATCTGATCTATAGAACTGAAAATGCCATTTTCATGCTTTAAATCCAAAATTCCAAGAATAATCAAATTACTCAAAACACCAAATCAAGTTACCACACATATGAATCACTCTAGAACAATTATAGGCATAAAATGAGTGGCTTTTACACTCCATAATGGCAACTTATTGTCCAATACAAATTTGAACAAAATTATATTAATTAGTTCGGAAAAAACTTCACACATGCTATAATTCCTCCAATCAATCCTTCAAATTCAAAAGCCCCAATTTTCAACATGTAAAGGAACCCTAGAACTATTCATCAACTCAAGAAACATGAAAACTAATTTTTCTAACTCAAGAAAGTAAAAGATTACCTTCTAATCTTCAATTTCCCTAAGCTTTTCTTGGTTGTTCCTTCACTTTCTCTTGTTAATTCTTCAAACAAATTTGAAGGAGACTTTTTAAAGTGCATTCAGAAATGGAGGAATCAAATCAGGGAAAGAGAAATTTTTTTCAATTTAAACAAACCCATTGCCGACCTAATGAATAGGAAAAAAAGGGTTGTTTTAGTCATTTGCATGTTAATCAAATAAAAGTCATATATACTTTATAGTTTCCAATCAATATTGGACATATATAAAGCTTATTTAAAACTTGTCATAACAACCAATAATAATATAACATATATCATAATATTTATGAAAATGGTTAATTAATTAATTATTTAAATATTTAACAATTAAATATTCAAATAATCAATTAATATAATTATTATTGTATATGTATTTTTATTTACAATAAATAAAAATACATATATTTATGACATGTGTCAAAATCTCATTTGACGAATAATTAACGTGTATCTAATCGTATTATGTATCAAATACAAATACACAATAATTACGATAGACCAAAATCCCCTAAAACATATGTTATCGTTTAACCGATTAAACGATCTGAATTAACTCATTTAATCTGGTGAAGTATTATGAATAATTCATATTATTCATATCGAGTTGCTCAAGTGCCCAACGATTACACTTCATATTGTGTGACTCTCTAAGTTTAGGTTTATCCGTCACAAAATCCAATTTCGTGTCCATAATCCACCCACTCATGGATTATGACGACCACATATAATCTCGCTAAACTATGCAAGCTGGGGTCATTGCATATATATAATTCCCCCGTCACAGGCTATCCATATTATACCTGGGGTATAGATGAAAACGTCAAACCCGTTCGGTATAATATAGTCGACTTTTCCTTTACGATCTTAAAATAACACTCGAAACTGGTTTCTGATGTTATACCACGGTCTTGGATTTACTAGATCGTAAAACATGCTGGATACCTATGCCCCGTACACAGGACTGACGGATATTGTCTTGATACGCACAGGATATCATGAGCATCAGTCCACATCCAACGAACAGGCGAAGGTCTGATCATGACTAGATCGTTGACGTGACTGCCATCAAAGTATGAAGGATAGCTCATATATCCACAGTGGTATTTCAAGTCAAAGGACCACTATGCTCGCTCAACTCGAGAAGGTTCATATTGACGTTGGTGTACCATCTATTAGGAAACCTTCAGTTAGTCATTCAGTGTCTTATCAAATAAACACCTACATGTCTATACGAGTCTCCCGAGACTCATGGTTCACTGGGATAAACCATCGGACCAAGTCACGATATACGACATGTACTGGTCTCATCGGATTTTACTAACCGACCCGTGTTAGCAAATCTTGACCAGGAACTTTATTTAAGGATATACATCTTATCGTGCACTTTCCAATGTCAATTACAAACTACGTTGTAACTGTGTACTATATCGTAAATCCAAGGGTCTGTGTCTAATAGACACATATCACTAAACCAGATTTAGTTTCGGTATAGTCGGAATCAAATATCTAATCGTAATTAGACCGAATATGTGTGTAAAAGACAAAAGTGCTACCATTAAATTAGATATATTATGGAAAATTAAATTGCTCGTATTTATGAATCAGACATAAATACGATCTAGATTGGCACTCAGAGTACCAACCCTAACATCTCATCTGTATGGATCTTTACTAATCTCAGCAGTTCTTGATCCATCACCTCGCGTATCCAATGATAGAGAATATCAATGTGCTTCGTCCGAGAATGATACATTGAGTTTTTGCTCAAATCCAGAGCACTCTAACTATCACAATGTATCTTGTATTATGTCTACTTTATCTTTAATTCTTGGAGAAAATGATTTAACCATAACATTGTTTTTCCTGCTTCAGATATAACGATGTACTCAATTTCTATTGTGGATAATGCAATACACCTCTGCAATCTTGACTGTTATGACACAACCCCCCCTGTAAAAGTGTAGATGAAACCTGATGTAGATTTCCTACCATCAAGATCTCCTGCCATATCTGAATCTGTATAGCCTTCCAAGATCGGATCAGCTGCCCCGTAGCACAGATGAAACTTCGATGTACCCTTGAGGTACCTGAGAATCCATTTGACTACCTCCCAGTGTTGCTTTCCAGGATTAGAGAGAAAACGACTTACTACACCCACTGCGTGTATAATATCTAGCCTGGTACATACCATTGCATACATTAGACTTCCAACAGTTGAAGAATATGATATTGATGACATCTCCTCTATCTTTTTATTGGATGAAGGACACGAACTCTTGTTTAGTTTGAAATGGTGCGCTAGCGGAACGCTGACTGGTTTGGCTTTCTGTATATCAAACCTTATGATTATCCGTTCAATATACCTCTCCTGTGAAAGCCACAACTTCTTATTCTGTCTGTCACGAACAATCTCCAATCCCAAAATCTGTTGAGCTGGTCCTAAATCTTTCATGTCGAAAGACTTAGAGAGTTCATTCTTTAGCTGGCTGAACTTCATTGCTTCTTGTCCAACAATCAACATGTCATCCACATATAGTAGAAGAGCAACAAAATTTCCATCTGGAAACCTCTGAATATATACACACTGATTTGCTGTAGTTTTTTATGGCCTTAAACCACCATGAATGAGTCAAACTTCTTGTACCACTGCCTCGGTGTTTGTTTGAGCCCATACAAGTTTTTTTTCAGCTTGCAAATAAGGTTTTCTTTTCCTGAAACCTTGAATCCTTCTGGCTGCTCCATGTAGATTTCTTCATTCAGATCACCATGAAGAAATGTTGTTTTAACATCCATCTGTTCAAGCTCCAAGTTCAATCTGGCTACCAATCCTAGGATGACTCGAATTGAAGCCATTTTTACTACTGGTGAATAGAACTCATCAAAGTCAATTCCATTTTTCTGTAGGAATCATTTGACTACTAGCCGAGCTTTATGTTTCACCACTTTTGCGCTACCTTCTTTCTTGAGCTTGAATACCCATTTTTTATTCAGTGCATTCATTCCATGTGGGAGCTTGACTATCTCATAAGTGTTGTTTTTCTACAGAGATTCCATTTCATCATGCATTGCGTGCAGTCATTTATCTTTATCTTTATTAGATACTGCTTCGTTGAAGGTTTCTGGCTCCTCTTCGTCATTAAGCAGAATGTATTCTGATCCTGAGTATCTGGATGATGGGATCCGACCTCGCTCAGATCTTCGCACTGGAGGTTCACTGGTTTCTGGAGATCTGTCATCATCTGGATCTGTGGATGATCATGTAGCCTCTGATAGAGCATGTTACAGCTCCCTCTGCTCAATACCACCTTCCTCATCCGGTTATGCTTCTGGTATATCTTGCACCCTATCATCATCTGTGGCCATTCGTGTTGGTACTGGGGTTGTGTCTGGATTTACATCATCTTTGTTGGTACTAGATTTAGAAGACATCTTGGGTTTTTCAATATCTTTTATTGTTTGGTCTTCGAGAAACACTACATCCATGCTTCTAATGACCTTTCTTTCCTTCGGGTCCCATAGCCTGTATCCAAATTCCTCGTCTCCATAGCCTATGAAAATGCACGGAGTGGTCCTTGCATCGAGTTTCTTTCTGAACTCCCTGGATACGTGTGCAAAGGCTAAGCATCCAAATATTCTGAGGTGAGAATATGATGGATTCTTTCCAGAGCACACTTTCTCCGGAATCTCAAAGTTCAACGGTACAGATGGTGATCTGTTGATCATGTAGCAGGCGGTACGAACAACTTCTCCCCATAATGGCTTTGGTAGCTTAGCCATGCTGATCATGCTTCTGACTTTCTCCATAATGGTGCGGTTCATCCTTTCAGCGACACCATTGTGCTGTGGGGTGCATGGAACAGTCATTTCGTGTTGAATACCATGGCTTCCGCAGTAGGCATCGAACTCCCTGGAAGTGTATTCGCCTCCATTGTTTGTGCGAAGGCACTTCAATTTCTTCCCTGTTTCACGCTCGACCATGGCATGAAACAAATTGAAATAGTCCAGGACCTGATCCTTTGATTTTAGAAAATACACCCATACTTTCCGAGAATCATCGTCAATAAAAGTGAGAAAATATTTATTACCGCCTAGTGAATTTACCTCCAAGGGACCATAAACATCAGAGTACACCAGACTGAGTAACTCTGATTTTCTTGTAGAAGAGAAATTGAAATAGATTCTATATTGCTTACCGAATAGACAATGGTTGTAAGGATCTAGAGCAGTATTTTTGGAGACAGAGATTAGATCCTTATTTGTCAAGGTAGACAACCCCCTTTCACTCATGTGACCGAGTCTCTGGTGCCACAGATTCTGAGAAGCCTCCGATTCAGCTACATTGAGGCTTTCTGCACATATCTTCACATGAGTCTTGTATAGAGTTCCACAAATATGTCATTGGGCGATGACCATGGCAGCTTTGATCATTCTTCAAGTGCCATTGCTGAAGTGGCTAGCATAATCCTGTTTGTTAAGGGCTACCCCCGAGAGTAAGTTGAGTCGAAGTTCTGGAACATGTCTTACCTCCTTCAGGGTTATTGTATACCATGTATTTGTCCGCAACTGTATTCAAAAATACCTTATATCTGAGAATAACTGGTATTCCCCATCTTCACTGCTCCAAAGTCTCATGTTTTGTATGTCGTGAAGAAATCCCTGTGAGAAGTGACGTGGTAGGATACTGCAGTATCTATCACCCACTCGACATCCTGAGCTGTTATGTGAAGGCATGCTTCTTTCTGGCCGGAGCATATAGCTACATCTACTGTGGTAACTATTAGTGTCTCCGTTTTATTCTTCTTCGGCTGGTTATTGCCTTGTCCATGCTCCTGTTGCAATTTCCGGAAATTCTTCTTTAAGCGGCCTTCTATGCCACAGTGAAAGCATTTGTATGTCTTTCTCCCGTCCTTGGATTTTCCTCTGCTTTTGCGTCTGCCTCTCCTCCTACCTTAATTTTTCTCATGTTGTCTTTCTCGATGCTCCGAGACAAGGGCTTCTGTTTGATCTGAGCCCATGTCTTTTCTTCTAGCTTCTTCATTTGACAGGGCGACTTTTACCATAGACATGGTAAGTTTGCCTCCTGGAGCTGAGTTGCTGAGAGTAACCACCAGAGTCTTCCAGCTATCAGGAAGAGAACTGAGTAGCAAGAGGGCTTGAACTTCGTCTGCTAGTTGCATGTCTACTGCAGATAACTGGTTCACAAGGCTTTGGAACTTGTTGGTGTGTTCTGCAACGGAAGTTCCACTCCGTAGCTTCAGGTTCACCAAATGCCTTATGATTAAGGATTTATTCCGAGCTGTTTTGGCCTGGAACATGTCTTCCAATTTCCTCCACATTTCATAAGCATCTGTATCCTGTGCTACGTGGTGGAAGACATTATAGCCGATCCACTTTCTAATCTGACCCAGATTTCTATTATTGAGTTTGTTCCTGTCATAGTCTTTAATAGATTCTGGTTTCACTCCATTCAACTCGATGACATCAAACAGATCTTTGCAATGCAAGAAATCTATCATCCGAGGTCTCCAGATGGAGTAATTAGTTGCAGCCAATTTAATCATTGCACCAGAAGATGAATCTTTCATTTCCATTTTAAGTTTTAAAGTTTAAAATGAAAATAGGTTAAAATCAGGGCTGGATTTCACAAATCGTAGGTCACCGTTGCATCCGAAACGATCGAAAATGGTGGAATAGACACTTCGTTGGTCTAAATCCGACTCAGTGGCTGATTTGTAAATTCCTAAAACTTCTGGGGTAAAATTATAAATTTCAAAGACTTCAGGGGGCTAAATGAAATTTACCAGGCTGCTGATGTGGCAGTTAATGTGGTAATGCTGACGTGGCAGAAGTGGGACCGAGTTGCTGACATGGCTGACACGTGGCGCTGATGTGTCTGCTGACGTGGCACTACCGTAGATGGGTGACATGGCATATGACGTGGCAAGCTGCGCTGATGTGGCAGGTTGCGTGGCACTGACTGGGCTGATGACGTGGTGCCACGTGTATCGTCTTCAACCTTGGGAGCGAGTGAAGTGCGTGCTGCGCATGGGAGCGTGTGGGATGGCCTCTGGACGGCGCGTGCAGCTCACCCTGACCTCCAATCGATCGCCGAAAAATACCATCGAGCTAGTCTTGGCGTGAACTAGCTGATGGTACCCTCAAATTTGATTTTTGACAACTTTCGTCGGAACTTATTTTCCGAACCGAAGCTCTGTTTCTGAGTTTCGGGATCCCTCCGTGTAACCTTAGCTACTAATACCACTTGTTGTGATTTACTTGATCACTCTAGAGTGTGTTTGAGGAAAAATCGAATTCTTTCTATTACTCTCAAGAATAGAAATAACAAACTTTACAAACTTTACACAAAATGAAAAACCTCACTACCACTCTATACAGCACACACTTTGGGGATGTCATTACACTGAGATTGAGCTTCCTTTTATAGGCAAAAACGTGTGCTACATTGCATACATTTTTGCCAGCTTCATACCAACTTTGGCCAACTTGGATGATGGAGGTTTGCTGGCACCGAAAGTTTCTTGGTGGTTTCTGCTTTTGATGATGATGGTTGCTGGATTGCATGGTTCATGCATGAAAGTTGGATTCATGAAGGCTGCTGGACTTTACACTATCATATTAATAATCTAACATCCCCTCAAACTCAATGTGGTAAAGACGAAACTAAATCGAGTTTGTAAACAAGTATAATGTAACGTCCCAAAATAAAGGATTTGGTGAAGACATCAGCTAGCTGATTAGTGGAGCGTAGAATCATAGATACATCTGTTTGGAGATAGAGACAATGAGATAAGACCTGTTTGGAGACATAGATAAGTAGATAAGACCTGTTTGGAGACACTGATAAGGAGATAAGACCTATTTGAAAACTAAGATAAGGAGATAATATCTGTTTGGACACAATGATAAGAAGATATCCAGAAATTCGAAACTCTGGCATCTGATACCATGTGAGAATTTGTGAAGAAAATATGTATTAATTTAAAACTACAATGAATGTCTTTATATAATCATTATACAACCATTATATTAAATATACAACTATCATATTAATTACACAACCACATAATTATCATATTAATAATCTAACGGCTTTAAAGGTTTAATTTTGTTGAAAATTAAATCAGTCTAGTCAACGACATAACATTCCAATCGTTTTCTCATTTTGCTGTATATCGTTAGATAGGTATTAATCAAGAAACAGGATTGAATGAACCAAAGTAAATTTCTTGACAAGAAGTTGACATGTTATTATAATAATAATAAATAAAAAAGTCAAATAAATTTAATCTCCAAAAAGAATTCTATGAATGTTAGAAACTTAATGAGGGACATACACTTTCGAATTTGATATGACTCGAGTAAAGTTTTACCATAAAAATATATTATTTAAGAAATCATTTTTATAACTTGAATATATATGTGTATTTATTATAATATTTACTTAAAAAAAACATAGAAAATTTTAATTTATATACAATAAATTTATGGGTCTTTTTTTTATTTGTCAAATTTTTAATTAAGATTTGATCCGACCAGACGAGTCAGAAAAAAATTAAATTAGACCCAACAAATTAATAAAATCATCACACCCAACCAATTTAACCCAAGGATTATTATTATTATTATTATTATTATTATTATTATATTATTATAAGAAAGAGACATGAAGTGACAAGTGAAGTGTAGTTTTGTGTTTGGACTTTGGTTTATTGGTGGGAGGAAGTGTGTATGTTTATTGCTTTTCAGAAACTATTTTTAATAGGACCAAATTGACATGCAACATATAGCTTTTTGCAAGCTTGAATTGGCGCACTAAAAGTGGGATACAGGACAGTCCAGGATTAGACGTGTGAGAATGACTCTCAATAATTTTTGTTATAGTTTTCAAAATATTAATGAATAAGAATTTTCAATTTTCAATTTTTTATATTATGATGGTCGATTTTCGTTCCAGAAATAAATCAGTAAACTTATTCCTCGAATAATTTTCCCTCCACTCAATTGAGAATTTGTTTGGTTTGGGGATCAAATATAAATTTAGCAAAAGAGGAAAAAATACAGACAAAACAAAAGATTTAACGTAGTTCGGTTGAATGGATCCAACATATGTCCACAGACACAAAGAAAATGAAGTTTTTATTACGTGGTCGGGTTGGACCGACTTCTCCACACAAGTGCTCGGCTTTGAACGACCTACCATTATTCTGTCTTATAAAATTTTTTGCTCTCTTTTCTGACAAGTAGTGACTGAATACAATTTGCTAACATTTTACAATGAACTCCCAAGATCTTTATATATTAGGGCAAAATACATTGTTGCACCGTCTCTGTGACGCCAGTCACATGAATCTACCATCAATGCTAAGGCTCTCTACCCCACATGCTCTGTAAACATTAACCCTACGGCCTGACACACATTCCCTCTGACGCTTATATCTCATTAAACCATGCTACTCTTAGCCACTGTCACACGTTATCTAATGTTAGAAGATTAAATAGCCATCTGCTCTCATCACATCAGACCTTTTAGAGAATGTGAGTCCCTATGCCAGATTCTAACCACCTGATCATGATCATGTGATTAAAAGCCAATATCCCGACCAGCTCTACTGGGTCGGAAATCAAGAGTGACGGTTGTCGAACAATCAGGTCGGGTCGGTATCAAGAAATCAACTATCTGAGCTGTCCTGAACATCTTCACTTCTCGGGTCGGGTGACGTATATGAACTGACTCGACCCTATCGCTAAGCGGGATGCCCCTTCTCCCCGAGCTTCGGCCTTCAGAACTTCGGAAACGAAAATCCCCTTTATACCCTTCTTCCCTTGTTGGGATCCAGGTGCCCAAAAATCACTATCAACAATAAAATTATGTTATTGTTAGAAATTTTAAAATATAAAATCACTTTATGTCTCAAAAATACCAAGGCCAACCCTACTATATATGTTTGTGTATATACTTCTACAAATCTAATTAATTAATTGTAGCATTATTCAGTTCGATTTGGGATCCTCTCCTAGGCTGCTTTTATCCTTGTTCCTCGTAACCTTTTTAAGATCTAAAGACACGTGTGTATTAACTAAATTTAAATGGTTGAGATTTAATTTTAAACTTTTCCTTTTATTTAAGAATAGATAACCTACGGTATAATTTGCTTTCAAACTATTCTCAGTTTTCTCGTCAATCTATTTTAATTCTATATTTCAATTTATTTACCGAATAAGGATGACAAACAACTGATGAATAATGATGATTGTTTTGTTAGGGTGAGTGCTCGGAGTGCCAATCAGGATCATATTTATGACCGATTCATGAATATGAATCATTATTTTTTTTTCCATAATATTAAGTATTTAGAGTAGCATCTTTTGTCTTTTATATATATGTTCGATATAATTTAGATTAGACTGAAACTAAAAGATTTTAGTGATATATATATATATATATATATTAGACGGAGACCTGAGAATATATATTGTAGTGCGCAATTACAACGTAATTTGTAATTGACATTGTGAGGTATCACTTCTAGAAATATACTTTCAAATAAAATTCTTGATCGAGATTTGACACATATCGGTTAGTAAAATCTGCTTAGACTAGTACATATCATATATCGAGATTTGGTATAATGATTTGTCTCAATGAACCATGAGTATTGGGAGACTCGTATAGACATGTAGGTGTTTATTTGATAAACATTGAAAGACTCACCGGAAGATTTTTAATAGAGAGTACACCTACGTTAATAAGAATATTCTTGAGTCGAGCAGCATAATACTCATTCGACTTGAGATATCATTGTGGATGTGTGAGCTATCATCCACACTTTGACGGCAGTCACGTCGACGATCTTTTTAGATCAGACTTTCACCTGTCTGTTGGGTATGGATTGATGCTCTCGATATCATGTGATGTATCCGTAGATGATCCATCAGTTCCGTGTACGAGATATAAACATCCACTTCGTGATACTCTAAAATTCTTGGTCAGGGTATACTGCGAAACTGTTCCGGGTATTTGTGTAGAGAATCACGATTATATGTCGCGACATACATAATTATACCCGATAGAGATTTGACGTTTTATCTATATCTCTGGTACAATTCAGATGACATGTGATGAATGGATTATACGTATGCAATGATCTCTACTTGTATGATTCAACGTGGTTATTGGTTGTCGTCGTAATTTGTGAGTGAGAAAATTACGGACACAAAAATTATTTCCGTGACAGATACACTTGAACCTAGAGAGTCCCGCTAATAAAGTAAACTCGTAGAGCATTATGGCAATTAATTATGAATAATTTGATTATTCGTAATATTACACATGTCGTGGTAATTTTATATCTAATGTGTATTTATATTTGATATATAATTTGATCAGATATATATTAGAATTTTGACACATGTACTACTTTTATATTAATTTGTTAAAGGTTGATTAATTAATTTAGTTTCTAAAAGATGGAATATTCTTGGAATATTAAATTTAGATAACTACTAAATTTTTGAGTAAATGTTAGTCACAAATTTGGGACATGTGTCAGAATTATAGAAATTAAAATAAACAAATTTTTATAATTATCCCTCTAATTTTTTATTGCCACACTCGGCCAAATTAAAAAGAGATGAAAATTAGGTTTTCATTTTTCCCCCCTTTTTGGCTTCTTCCCTTTAATAGCCAGATTCGGCCAGCTGAAAAAATGAAAAAAATGAGAGAGAGGGGAAATCATTTTCGGCCAAGCTGAAAAAGAAAGGTGAAAAATATTGTTTGTCATTTTTTAATTTCTTGGTTATCTGTCAAGTGAAATGAATTGAGAGAATTTAAAAGTTATTTTGATTTTGGATACATGCCTCTCTATGGAAAATGGTTTTTCATTCATTTTGGTTCTGCCTTCTGACGCCTTTGAGTGTGGTGGAGGCCATTTGACCATTTTAGAAAAATAGAAATCAAATGAAAAATGAATGAATAAATTTTTTTCGTTCACTTTGATTTTCACAAGCCATTCGGTCATTTCTTGAGTTGGAGATGTAAATGGCTATTCGGCCATTAAAGATATAACCTTTTTATTTTTTGGCTTGTTTATAGTTGCTTTGAAATGGTTTCAAACAAATCAATTTGGCGCTTTTCTCTGGATAGTAAAGATAAAAAAAATTAAAAGTATAAACAATTTCTATTGGAGCTTAAATCATGAATACCGGAGGAGTTAAGGTAATTCCTTAACTTATAGTGTTGAAAATTATTTCAATTTATTTCAATTGATTTACATATGATGTAGCTAGGGTTTATGTTTGTTTGTTGAGTTTTGCTTGTGAGAAAAACTAATTGATTATATTATGGTTGCATGTGTAAATAAATTAGGACAATTAATGTAATTGACCCAATTAGGGTATTGAATATTCATATTGTAATTCTAGAGTTATATTAGCCACTCATAAGTGACCTAGAATTGTCTTAGAGTAACTTTATGGTGGGATTCTATGAATTGACCTAATTGGATTTGGTTATGGATATTAATTGAATTAATTTGATTAATTTGTAATTGATTCAATTTGGTTTAATTTGTGAAATTGAATTATTGTGGATGTAATTGGAAGTATAAAAATGCGTTGACCAGCGTAATCACACGCGTATAACGCAAGCGCACGTATCGTTCAAGTAGTATAAAAAATATCGATCCCACGAGAATTTAATACCTAAACTATTAATTTATGAAGCCAAATTATTACAAGTATCTAATGGATTGATTTTTTAATTGGATGATGATTTTAAACTTAAAACAAGTAGATAAAATTGCACGAAAGTAGATTGATGAAAATTCAATATTATGAAACCATTCAGAGTTGTGAATCATTCCAATATCTTTAAAAGATGAAGTGATTATCTTACGTTTGTGCAATATATTAGTTTATTAACCCGGAACACGAAAATATGTAAAAGCCTATTCCGATGGTCAGATACAAATATCTAGTATAACCCAATTAATTATATTCCTATGCCAACTAAGTTACCTGAATTCATTAAGATTAAGTTCCAATTACGGCTATCCCCACCCGACAAGTATATTCCTATCCTGTAAGGAAATCTATTAAAGTGTTATATATCCTCAAGGAAGATCGTGGGTTATTGAGTCTAAGGTTTAAACCTAAAATTTGTTTTCCAAGTTTATTTTAAGTTTACCAGATCAATCTTATTAATGGCTAGTTAACAAGAAGCATTAAGACTAAGACTCAATAGATAAACTTTTATATTACCCAAACCATAAAATAACCCCTTATAAACCAGTGATATCGGAAATCATCACAATCCCAGATAACAGGCTTAATTACAACACATATCTAAGGCTAATAAAAACTTAAATAAAATAAAGGCAAAAATGCAAAAATGACCCTCTAACTTTCATGTTTTTTCATTTAAGTCCGTTAACTTTCAGTTTTGTCAATTCAGTCCTCTAACTTTCAATTTTTGTCAATTTAAGGCTCCATTAAAATTCATCATTTTTTCCGTTACAAATAACGGCAACATCAAATTACACGTACTTTGCTTGTTATTTAATTAATACCCTCAATTAGAAAATATAGGTAGACATAGGAAGCTAAAGCAAAGTAAACGTACTCTGCTTGCATATTCGAGCTATTTTTGTCAAAAACACATATCCCAAGTTCAATATGACTTTTTGTCAAAAAATTATAAAAAATATAACTAGTGCTAGTAACAAAGATATGTGTTTTTATAAGAGATTAAGATAATCAAATGTTTTACCTACTATATTTAGACTCGAATCGAATGATTCGATTGTGTTATTCTCTATCGAATCAAAAGATGGAGAAAATCTATCAAACAACGCGGTATCACATTTGATGTCATTTACTAAAATCTACCTCCGTTGTATGGTAGATTTTCTCCATCTTTTGAGTGGCATGAAGGCATTCTCGGATGATGTGGCATTACATTTGATGACAACCAATACTTTTGATTATGTGCAATCGCATGTATTGTAATGTCTAACCATTGAGTTTTTGCTAAATAAGTTGCGTATAATTATTTTCCACACTCGTCGCTAGGGTCCACTGATCAACTAAAGTGTAAAATGTATCGTCTCGTGTTTTTTTTTGAAGGATTGGAAATACACAATCGAATCATTCGATTCGAGTCTAAATATAGTAGGTAAAACATTTGATTATCTTAATCTCTTATAATAAATAATATCTTCATTACTAGCACTAGTTATAATTTTTGACAAAATCATATTGAACTTGAGATATGTGTTTTTGACAAAAAATAGCTCGAAGATGCAAGCAGAGTACGTTTACTTTGCTTTAGCTTACTCTGTCTGCCTATTTTTCTAATTAATGGTATTAATTAAATAACAAGCAAAGTACGTTTACTTTGATGTTGTCGTTATTTGTACAAGACAGTGATGAATTTATAACGGAGCCTTGAATTGACAAAAATTGAAAGTTAGAGGACTGAATTGACAAAACTGAAAGTTAACGGACTTAAATGAAAAACATGAAAGTTAGAGGGTCACTTTTACATTTTTGCCTAAAATAAAAGACATAAAGTAAAAGATGGAAATTAAAAACTAAATAAAACAATAAAGAAAATATTGGGGGTTAGAGAATCCACTTTTAATATTTCAAAATTAGAATTCTCCCTTATTGTCAATGTTTACCAATTAATTAATTATATTTAACTAGACCATAAAGGCGGTAATTCCATTTGTCTCAATTAAATCCAACCGATCATATAGGCGGTAACAATGTTATTACCTAAACAGACCATATAGGCGGAAACTACATCTGAAATGTAAAACCGACCATATAGGCGGTAAATAAGGTTGTCACCTAAACCGACCATATAGATGATAACTAATTAATCCAAATTTGAATTAAAATATGGGAGATTAATCTAATTTATTATATTAAAAGTCTCACTTTTTCACCCCAACAGAATGAGATTACCTGCTCATGCTGTAAATAAAAACACACAAAATTTTATTAATTAAATAAAAAGAAAATACAAGAAAACTTAAATAAATACATAAGACATTTTCCTTTAGGTTTTAATGGAGAAATTCCTCCAAAGAAAGCATGAAAAATTTACAAAGTTTAACTTGGTATTTATAGGCAAATCTAAAGGTTTTCACCAATTTCTCCACCAAACATGGCACAAAACATGGCACCAAATATGACACCAAATCTTCCACCAAACATGTTTGGTGGAAGTTTGACAATTTTTATTTATTTATTTTATTTATTTTTTTATTTTGAAAATGACTTAAATAATTACACATAACACACTTCCGAATATTTTATCAATTCCCGTCATGGAAACTTCAGAATTCGAAATTATTATGAACTTAAGAGTTGTAGATCTTTAAGTCTTCTTTAATCTGGAACTTGAATCACCTCAATCCGGTATTGAAGTAAAAAGTTATGGTAAAAAAACGACAATTGCGCAAAGTTGGAATTTCCAAAATTGTACTTTGTTAGAACGCCTTTTCAAGTTTCCAATCTCCAAAATCAAAATGTCAAGTCCATATTTTGTCCTTATTTGTTCCACATTTCGTCCTAAATAATTCTATTGAGTCCCAATTTTATTTTATCTGCAAAATAAACTAAAACATATCAAAATATTAATCAAACCCGAGAAACTAAACAAAATATTAGGTAAAAGGGCGGTAAATATTGTTATATTTTCCGCTCATCACACCCCCAAACCTAACATTTTGCTAGTCCTCGAGCAAAAAAATAAATAAAATATAATAAAAAATTAAAATTAAAGTAAGCCATTTTCGTAGGGATCACGATTGCATTTAGTGTATGCAACAAGCCTTTAAACCCCTAGGTGTCCCTAATGGACGAGTTGTAGTCTCGTGAGGGCTTACAGTGACAATACACGCAAACGTCAAATAATGTACACAAAAACAAAAAGACAAGAGAAAAGAGAATAAACAAGTTAGTGACTAAACAAGTGAAACTTCTTATCCAAGTTAGTAGTTGTTTTCTTTCTTTCTAAATTATCAAATAAGTAAATTCTCTGATATTTTTACCATTCTTCATATACACAACCAACAATGTATTAATCAAATCATTGTGCCCACAATATTCAATAGTGTAGTTGAAAAGATAGTAATATTTTTGTCCTAAAGTTATATCAGAATTCACACCATTTTAACATATATATATATATATATATATATTTTACATAAAATAAAGAAAGCAACATCTTCAATCCATGTAACAAGCTTTGGGCCAATGACTCCCAAACCAATTGGTTTTAGGGCACTAGGTGTTAATACACCCATACGGACTTAATGACTCGGATCTCAGACATTTTTTTATTATATATTTTTATAACTTCCTTGATCATGTAGCGAGCTTTGGGCCAGTGACTCCCAAGCCAGTTGGCTTTAGGGCACTAGGTGTTAAAACACCCCTACGGGCTTAATGACTTGGATCTCAGATTTTTGTTTTTGTTTTTTTAAACACATTTTTTTATTCCATTGCTTTTTAGATGCTTCCTCTAATTAAACTATAGCACTGAATATTACAAACTTTTCAAATACATCTCATGGCTGTATGTTACCATGCATGTTGATAATACATGTCAACTGAACATATGAGGATCCAATTTAGTCAGTATTATGGAGAATTCATAAATTAAATAATTCAAAAGGAAATATATAAAAATTAACTTGTTACGAAATAGGTTGAGATACGTCTCAGGAGTGGAAATTCCTTACACATCTATTTCATACCAATTTCACCTGATTAATCAAATTAAAAACACAAAAACAAAATATTTTTTAAAAAAAAATTAAATTTTTTTTTTTTTTGAATTTTTTGAAATTTTTTGACTAAAATTAACAAAATAAAAACAAGATACTGGTCAACTATTCCCCTCCTCCAAACTTAAATGAGACATTGTCCCCAATATTTTAAAAAGTAGAAGATGAATTTAGAAGATAGTACCTGGTTAGCTGAAATTCTACGTCTAAAAATATCAATTAAAGGTTAAGATCCAGATTTATCCGACGTTTTTTACCACAATCGTTATCAGACCAGTTTATCTTGGAAAAGATAGGGTCAATTTATGGTTCAAAGGCTAAGATTGGTCAATTAAATCTGGGACAGTTCTGGCAGTAAAGAGGAGTTCTTTTACAAGTGTTGACACGAACCCATTTCTTCGGGTATCATCAAGAAATACACAAAGAAAATCATAAAATCCATCAACATTGAACAGTTCAATCGGTTTATGGTGTATGTTCAAGTTCGCCCCAGATAACATTATAAAAATTTACTCCATTGTGCCCAAACCACCTGGCAAAGCAATAAAAGCTTCAGTACGGTTAATTATTTCTACCAGTCGTTCAGACCTACTAGACATGATCAGCCGTTCTCCGTGTGATGATCCTATAAGATTCGCCTCTGCCAAAGGTTTTGGGATGATTCCCAAGACTTGACTGCCTCCTTCCTGTACAGTCCTTGAAATGATCCTCATTAGTCCACGATTGCCACCGCCATATACTAGGTACATATTCCTTTTAGCCATGACTCGACCCAATTCATGTGTTGCCTCATTGAACTCTGGTTTAGAACTAACCTAATTCATGTGTTGCCTCAACGAACTCTGGTTTAGAACCAGCACTAGTACCGCAGAACACACAGATGTTTACAACTCGTCATCTTGAAGTGGCTTCCATTTTTACTCTGGATGTCTCAAGAGTGCAATGATAAGTTGAATTTGTAACACCTGAAAAATGGTGAGTAATAATAGCACTTGTACCTGCCAAATGACAATTATTAGTGAAACAATAAAATATATCGTGAAAGTCAAAAAGTCTAGATCCTGTCAGAGAAAAAAAAAAAAAAAAATAAAACAAATCACAATTATTAGTTAAAGACAAAGAAAATAATATTTACAGAAAGTAACAGCTTGAATGACGGCTATGCGTCAGTGACAAGCTTCCCATCCAATTTTCTTATAAATTGATAAACATGGTCTTTTAAAGTCAGATTCCTAAGACTATATTGTTGTCTTTCTTGTCGGAATTGTGTATATAACATGTGAATTGTACATGCACATATCCACTGGAATGCGTCTCAAGAGTCTTAGATATGTCATCCAAAGACTCCTTACTCAAGCCATCCCTAATGAATTTAATCTTACCTTCACGATTATCAGATACCATTCCTAAAGGATGACAATGAGTATTACATGTCATGCGAGCACATTTATAACAAACACTCATTCTTTTAGCTCTTCTGTTTTTAGCATAGGTGTTTCTTCCTAAACCAGACATATGTGAAATAAAAGATTTAGAAGAGGCACCTGCTAATCGGACCCGCGCTTCAATAATCCAATGAATGCCATTAGGAATACCTTTGATCATCATTACTCTCATCCGTTCCAAGTGAGCTTTGTAAACTTTCATCACAGAGTTTTGAGGGAGCGATGGAAATTGCTTGTGAAGATTTGCGAGAACGTCTTCCATCCTGAAATGTGACTTTACCTACACAAATCACAAAAAAATAAAACACACCAAATCTGAATAGATACACAAATTGCATGGGTTGCCTCCCAACTAGCGGTAAGTTTAATGTCGTCAGCTAGACATGACTGCCCGAACGTTAGGTTGGATCTGAAAGTGTGAAACTTTCTTTTTGTCGCTCAATTCATTCTCCCCAGTAGTGCTTGTCACGCTGGCTGTTAACTTTGGGAAGTGTCACTATAAGTTGTATATCCTTAAATTAAATTCCTGGTCAAGATTTACTAACACTGGTCGGTTAGTAAAATCCGCTGAGACTAGTACATGTCATATATCGGACTTGGTCCGATGGTTTATCCTAATGAACCATGAGTCTTGGGAGACTCATACAAACATGTAGGTGTTTATTTGATAAACACTGAACGACTCACCAAAGATTTCTTAATAAATGGTACACCAACGTCAATAGGAATCTTCTCGGTTGAGTAGCATAATGATTCTTTGACTTGAGATACCATTGTGGATATATGAGTTATCCTCCACACTTAGATGATAGTCACGTCACCGATCTATTTAGATCAGACCTCCACTTGTTCGTTGGATGTGGACTCATGCTCATGATATCCTATGAGTATCAGGAATGATCCGTCAGTTTTGTGTACAAAGCATATGTAGTCCATAATTGATTAGTAATCTGTTAAATCTATGGCTATATTATACTTCGGAAGTGAGTTCTGAAAGTTATTTAGAGATTGCTAATAGATACGTCGATGAAATTAATCTTATAGAGATTTGACGTTTATATCTATATCTGTAGGATAATCCGGATACCTGTGATGGAGGGATTATATGTATGCAGTGACCTCGATCTGTATGATTCAGCGAGTTTATTTGTGGTCGTCATAATTTACGGGTGGGTGAATTATGGACACGAAATTGGATTTCGTGATGGATATACCTGAATCTATAGAGTCTCACTAATGAAATATACTTGTAGAGTACTAGGGCACTGTTATGAATAATACTGATTATTTATAACTCGTGTAATGGTAAAACAAAAATACATGCAATCGAGACCTAACAGTCATTTCCAAATTAATATTTATTTGTATTTAATACTTGATTTTATTAAATATAAATTAATAAAATATCAAAATGTGATTTTTGATATATATAATTAATATATGTATTTGAGATATTTATTGTAAATATAATACATATATTTAAGATATTTATATTTATCATTTAATTATTAAATTATTAATAATTAAATTTATTATAAATTAAATATCTTTATAATGATTTGCTTTATTAAAGCTTGGAAATGGCATCATGCCATTGGAACACATTTTATTTGCTTTATTAAATATAAAGTGTTAACTTTAATTTTGCTAAATGTGTGCCATTTAATTTTGAACAAAAATAAAACAATTGCCATTTTATTTTTGGTTCCAATTTTCTGCCAAAGGGGATTTGGTTAAACAAAATTGTTTTGTTTCATTTTTCATACTAAGACAAGTTCAACAAAAATATTACAAAGTGAGTTGAGAGGATTTGAAGAAAAAGAAAAATGGAGAAAGCTTAATTTTGGGAAATTTTGTAAGTATTCTTCAAGATAGAAATTGTTTCTATTATTCTCATCTTCAATTGTGTTGCTAAGAATGATCTCTCTACTCTTAAGTTTATAATTAAATTGTTGGAAGCTTGTTTAAGGATGTTAAGCATGTATGATTAATTTATTTGCTTTTATTGTAATTAAGCTTAATACATTAATTAGAGAATTAAAGTTGTCATTTTAGAGTTGATTAGTCATTCATAATTAACCTAGAATTGTTCTTGATTAATTTCATGATGGTGAGACTTAATTGCTGTGGTAATTGGATGATTAAAGTATTGAATTTTGTCAATTTAATGTAAATTGTGAAATTGGAGTAATTTATGAAATTAGTGTTCTTAACCCATTCCAATTTTGGGGATTTTACTATATATGATTTAATTTTATGTATATTGATGTATATTAAATTTGGGATTAATTAGATTTGATCTTGATGTGTTTTGAACAAATTGGGCCAAATTATAATTAATGGAAAATCTGAGCAGTTTCTGTAATTTGAAAAAGTTTCTAAATTTTGTTGAAATTTGTAAATTCGTGTATTAGACATGTATAAATTATTTTCGGATTGATTTGGAATCAATTAAATATGTATTTGACAATTTAAGAACCAAAATGATTAATTTGCAACGTTTAGGGGTCTCATAGCAATTAATGATAAATCTGATTTTTCAGATAAAAATTCAGTTTTTATTTATTGAGTAATTAGAATAAATTGGTTTATTTTAATTGCCCAAGAAAAATATTTATCGAAAATTATTTTGGAGTGAAAATACGCGAAAACGGCGAAAAATGACGTTACCAGGTAACAGCTGCCCAACAGTGAACTGGGCACTGCCCGGGCAGCCCACGAATTGTCCAAATGTTTTGGGGTTGACCTAGGTAGTCCCCATGAGCACTGTTCGGTCGGTTTGGCTGGAAACGCATTTTATGCTATTTTACGGAAAAACATTTTCGCAAAAGTTTCACGGTGTTTCTATATTATTTATGTCGTTATATGATATTGAATAAATACGTTTAGGTGAAATATGAATGAATTATTAATATTTGATATTAAATAATTTATTCGTAATTTTAAAAATTTTAAATTACGATTTCGCCCGAACAGCGCTTCTTCCGCCGCGCCTCCCTATTTGACCCCAACAAAAATGGTATCAGAGCGAGTCTGATCCTGGACACCCAATATGATTAGCCCTTTAAAATTCAATGTTTAATTTAATCATTACTTAATACATGCATGTATTTATTTAATTTGATTAAATATAGTAAAAGCATATTTTGTTGGAAAATCTCCGTTTAAATAGGGTTTTAAGAAAGTGACTGGTATTAGAAAGAGGTTATACTTGTCACATGAGGAGTACATCGAGAAGATACTTCAGAGATTCCAGATGGACAAGGCTAAAGCGGTTAGCACTCCTCTTGCTACCCACTTTAGATTGAGTACACAACAGAGTCCCTCTACTGAGACAAAGAATGAGGAAATGAAACAAGTTCCATACACCTCAGCAGTGGGAAGTCTTATGTATGCCATGGTGTGCACGAGGCCAGACTTAGCACACGCAGTTGGATTGGTCAGCCGGTTTATGTTAAACCCAGGACGAGAACATTGGAATGCTATCAAATGGATAATATGGTATCTTCGAGGCACATCCAAGATGAGATTATGTTTTGAAAGCAGCGAACCAATGTTGATGGGCTACACCGATTCAGATATGGTAGAAGATGTGGATACTCAAAAGTCTACTTCGGGATATATGATTACTCTCTCAGGGGGAGCTGTGACATGGCAGTCAAGGTTGCAGAGATGTGTTACACTTTCTACAACATAGTCAGAATTCATTGCAATGACATAAGCTTGCAAGGAATTACTGTGGATGAAGACATTTGTCCAGGAATTGGGTTTCAAGCAGGAGAAGTACACTTTGTACTGCGATAGCCAGAGTGCTATCTACCTTGGTAAAAATTCCACCTTCCACTTGAGGTCAAAACATATCGATGTGAGGTATCACTGGATACGGGATGTCCTGAGCTCAAAGTTTTTAGAACTCAGGAAAATTCATGCCAACGAAAACAGTGTCGATATGTTCACCAATGTTTTGCCTTAGGAGAAGCTTGAAATCTGTCATGCCATAGCCGGGATGACAAAACTCTCCACATAGTCAGAGTGGGGAGATACAAAGAACTACGATTGGCTTGATCCCAACTCAGGGTACGTAGGCAGTCATACAGATGCAGCCAATGGTGGATCCTTTTGAGGATCCGGTTTGGGTGATTGATGGTCGGCTCAGATTTTGGGGAAATCTTCACCGATGGGAGATTTGTTGAAATAACTTGCATGAGCTTGCATTCATAAAAGAAATTGAAGACAACATAGCATGCAGAAGAGAACAAAGCACTGAAAGCAAAGTTGAAAATTTTAGCAAGTTGGCAGCATGCTCCAGCTTGCATGCAAAGCGTGTGTAAGACATGTGGCACTATTCACACGCCTATGACACTATAAATTTAGTCTTCCATTCAATTATTCATCATCCCAGAAATCCCAAAGTCTCATAAGTGAGAGTAATAGAGAGAGGTTGAGAGTTTTTGTAAAGTTTTAGGTTAAGCTTGTAATTCTTTATTTGTGAGTAATAAATAAGATTTTTCTCTCATTTCTTCTCTATTGTGTGTGTTTCATCACAACATAATCCAAGCATAAGAATTGAAATTTGAAATTTATGAATCAAAAACCAATAAATAATTTTCTCTTTTTCATCTTGATCTATACGTACATCCGCATGCTTGGCTTCTACTCCAATGTGTGTCCATGTATTTTAAAATAGGGCTAAAATTATTTTTAACTAAAAAATACGGATAATATTTTGTGTGTGGGTGATTTTAATCTATTTATATATTTAATTATTGAGAAGTGATACACATACATATTCTTATCCCGAAAATAACTATACCCATCTCACTGAAGCTACAGTGATCGGTACCGTGATTACTATAGTTATAATGAGAGAGGTGTAGTTATTTTCGGGATAAGTGTTCATGAGTGGAAAATATATCACTATTTACCACCCCTTTTACAAATATTTTGTTTAGTTTCTCGGGTTTTATGAACGTTTTGATGTGTTTTAGTTTATTTTACAGATAAAATAAAATCGGAACTCAATGGAATCATTTAGGATGAACTTAATATTTTTTAGTGTTCCTAGAACAAGCCACAAGATCTCTAAGTTCATTTGTGTGTGAATAAACAAGAGGAATTGCGGAAATACTCACAATGCTTGGTAGAGAAAATCAAAATTTTCATGGATGTAATGGAAGCTCCAAGCCTTCTAATTGAATTCCAAACCCTAGGATTGGTTTCCTTATCACCTTCATTTGTCTCCTGATGTGCTAGCATTGAAGAATTTTGCAACAAAATTCCATGGAGAGAGCTTGAAGTTTTCGGCCAATAGAGAGTTGGGAGAGAAGAGAGAGTTTTGTTTACTATGAATAGTAACTTATGCTCACTTCCAAAGTTGACCGAATTAATATATACTAAGTTTTTGTGAAACCATTGACCGGTGTGTAATCACACGCCTATAATGCAAGCTCACGTATTGTTCAAGTAGTATAAAAAATACCGATCCCACAAGGACTTAATACCTAATCTATTAATTTTATGAGGTCAAATGATTACTAGTATCTAACAGATTGATTGATTGATTTGAAATAGTGATGATTCTAAATTTAAAAACAAGTAAATAAAATTGCACGAAAGTAGGTTTAAGAAAATTCAATATAAGAAACTATCTAGGGTTGTGAATCTTTCTAATATCTTTTAAAAGATGAAGTGATTATTTCATGTTTGTGTAATAAATCGGTTTACTAATTTGGAACACGAAATTATGCGAAAGCCTCTGTCGATGGTCAGACGCAAATACCCAGTTTAACCCAATTGAACCATATGTCTATGTCAACCAAATTACCTTGATTCATTAAGTTTAAGTTCCAATTATGACTACCTCCGCCCGACATGTATATGTCTATCCTGTAAGGAAATCTATTAAATGGTTATCTATCCTCAAGGAAGGTCGTGGGCTATTAAGTATAAGGCTGAAACCTAAAATTCCTTTGTCAAGTTTATTTTAGATTTACCAGATCAATCTTGTTAGTGGCCAATTAACAAGACGCATTAAGCTTAAGACTTAATAAGTAAACCTTTAAATTACCCAAACTACAAAATAACCCATTATAAACCAGTGATATTAGAGTTCATCACAACCCCAGATAACTAATTTAGTTACAACACATAACTAGGGCTAGTAAAATAAATGACATAATGTAAAAATACTGAAAAATAATTGCGGTAAAGTAAAAGCTAAAAAGTAAATTACAATAAAATAAAATTCTAAGGTAAAAGGATCTACTTTTACTATTACTAATTATATATCTCCATTAATATAATATATTAACTTGTGATGATTTTACCAACCAGCCATATAGGCGGTAACCTGATTAAGTCAAATTAAGTCCAACCAGCCATAAAGGTGGAATCAAAATGAACCTGCCATATAGGCGGTAAGAAAATTTAATTACCAACCGACCAATCCGGCGGTATCCTTGCTTAGTCAGGTTTAAATCAGTTTAAATGAATTACCAACCGACCAATATAGCGGTATCCTCATTAAGTCAAATTTTAAATATTGAATATATTATATTTAATGGAGATTAATCTAAATAGCAATAGTAAAAGAATTACCTTTCACCATAGCAGAGGGAAGTTACCTCCTCATGGTTGAATAGTAAAAACTGTAAAAAGTAAAGAAAGTAAATTACTATTACTATTACAGAACGTAATTAAAATTAATTACAAAACTGAAATTAAAACAAACTAGATAGAAAACTCTCTATTTACATCAGAGAATTCAGAGAGGAAGGTACATCTGAAACTGAAATTTCGAGCTCTATTTATAGGCCTCAATAAGCTCCCCGCATCGCGACGCCAAGTTTGTTCTTGCATCGCGATGCGATGACGTGTCAACGCGTGATTGGCTAGTTTTAGATTCTTATCTGCCACGTGTCAATTCAGATGAAATGAGTCAATAATTGAGCTGACGTGGCACTAACGTGGTGACACGTGGCAAAGTGATTGTCGGCACCGTAGGATTGCGACATGTGGCACGCTGTGATTGGTTGATGATGATGTGGCGATGACGTGGCACTTTGACTCGGTCAACAGCTGATGTGGACGATAACGTGGCAGACACGTGGAGTGACATGTGGCGACACGTGGTGAAGGCGATTGTCGGCACCATTGGATGATGACACGTGGCACGGCGCACGTTAGCAGATCGGCTGTGATGGTGACACGTGGCACGGTGCACGTTAGCAAAGTCAAACTTCTCAGATTCTGACACGTGGACCCGACGCACGTTAGCAAGTTTGCGGCGCACGTTAGACGTTGCGACGCGCCATAATTACCAAAATGCCTTTTTTGTCTTTTTTTTATTGTTTTGTCCTAAAATTACCTCCAGAATGTCCTGAAACTTTATTTATCTACAAAATAACACAAAACACATCAAAATATTCACAAAACGCAAGAAACTATACAAAATATTAGGTCAAATGAGTGGGAAATAGTGATATAATTACCACTCATCACACCCTCAAACCTAACATTTTGCTAGTCCTCGAGCAAAACATAGAATAAAATAACATAAACATCTTTAAAATAAAATTTAACTAAGCCACTTTCGTAGGGATCACGGTTGCATTTAGCATATGCAACAAACCTTTAAACCCCTAGGTGTCCCTAGTGGACGAGTTGTAGTCTCGTGAGGATTTACAGCAATGATACCCATAAATATTTTACAAAAAAAAAAGTAGTGAAATTAATGCACACAAAAACAAAAAGACAAGAGAAAATAGAATAAAGAAGTGAGTGACTAATCAGGTGAAACTTCTACTCTAAGTTACTAGATGTTTTCTTTCTTTCTAAATTACTGAATAAGTAAATTCTCCGATTATATTTACAATTCTTCATATGCACAGCCAACAAAATATTAAACAACTCATTTTTGCCCACAACAGTCATAAGTGCAGTTGATAAGAGAGTAATATTTTTGTCCTAAAGTTTTATCAGAATTCACACCTTCTTGTAGCAAGGTAATAATTTTTTTGATTTTTTTCTTTGATTTTTTTTATTTATATACAATATCTTCCGTCTATGTAGCGAGTGTTGGGTCGGTGGCTCCCAAACCAGTTGGCTTTAGGGCACCAGGTGTTAAGACACCCCTACAGACTTAATTACTCAGACTTCATATATATATATTTTTGCAGCATCTTTGATCCATGTAGCGAGCTTTGGGCCAGTGACTCCCAAACCAGTTGGCTTTAGGGCAATAGGTGTTAAAACACCATTACAGACTTAATAACTCGGATCTCAGACGTTTTTTTTTTTACTCCATCACTTTTTGAGATGTTTTCTCCAATTAAACTAGAGCACTGAATATTACAAACTTTTCAATTATTGCTCATGTCCGTATGTTACCATGCATATTGATAATACCTGCCAACTGAGCATATGAAGATCCATTTTATTCAGTATTATGGAGAATTTACGAATTAAATAATTCAAAAGGAAAAAACAAAAATTAACTTGTTTCGAAAATAGGTTTGAGATACGTCTCAGGAGTGGAAACTCCTTACACAGCTATCTCTCACCAATTTCACATTTTTAGTCAAAATAAAAACACAAAAATGCAAAATATTTTTTTTAATTTTTTGAAAATTTTTCAATTTTTTTGTATTTTTCAAAAAAATTTGGACGAAAAATAAAAAAACACACAACTAAAAACAAAATACTAATCAACTAATTCCCTCCACAAACCTAAATGAGACATTGTCCCCAATGTCTTAAACAGTAGAAGAAGAGTTTAGAAGATAGTACCTGGTTAGCTGAAATTCTACACGAAAAGTTAATGGTTAAGATCCATATTAATCCTACGCCTCTTACCACGATCGTCCTCGGACCAATTTATTTTTGAAATGACAGGGTCAATTTGTAGTTCATAGGCTAAGATTTGGTCAATTAGATCTGGTGCAGTTCTGGCAGTAAAGAGGAGTTATTTCATAGGTTTTGTCACGAACCCATTTCTCTGGGCATTATCAAGAAACACACAAAGAAAATCATAAAATCCTTCAACGTTGTACAGTCCAAGCGGTTTCTGGTGTATGTTCAAGTTTTCCAAAGATAATACTGTAAAAATTTCCTCCAATGTACCCAAGCCACATGGCAAATCAATAAAAGCATCACAACAGTTAATCATTTCTACCAGTCGTTCAGACATACCTGGCACAATTAGCTCTTCTCTGTTTTATGGTCCAATAAGATTTGCCTCCGCCAAGGGTTTTGGGATGATTCCCAAAACGTGACTGCCTCCCTCATGTACAGCTTTTGAAACAATCCCCATTATCCAAGATTGTCTCCGCCATATACTAAGTGCATATTAATTGCAGCTAAGACTCGACCCAATTCCTGTGCTGCTTCTACGTATTGTGGCTTAACACCAACACTAGTACCGCAAAACACACAGATGTTTTCAACTCGTCTTCTTGAAGTGGCTTCCATGTTTTACTTTGGATGTCTTCAAAAGTACAATGATGAGTTGAATTTATAACACCTGAAAAAGGTGAGTAAAATAATAGCACTAGTACCTGCCAAATGAAAATTATTAGTTAAACAGTAAAATAAATCGTGATAGTTAAAAAGGTATGGATCCTGTCGGAGAAAATAAAAGAAAACAACAAAACAAATCACAATTATTAGGAAAAGACAAAGAGATATAATATGTACAAGAAACGTAGCATCTTGATTGACGTCTATACGTCAGGGACAAACTTCCCATCCAATTTTCTTATAAATTGGCAAACATGGTCTTTTTGAGTCAGATTTCGAAGACTTAACAGTTGTCTTTCTTTTTGGAATTGTGCATATAACATGCGAATTTCATGATACACACATCCATTGGGATGCGTCTCAAGAGTTTTAGATATGTCATCCAAAGACTCCTTACTCAAGCCATCCCTAATGAAATTAATCTTATCTTCGCGGTTATCAGACACCATTCCTAAAGAATGACAACGAGTATTACAAAACATGCGAGCACATTTATAACAAACACACATTCTTTTGGCTCTTCTTTTTTTAGCATAGGTGCTCCTTCCTAAACCAGACAGATGTGAAATAAAAGAGTCAGAGGACTCACCTGCCAATCGGACCTGTGCTTCAATAATCCAACGAATGTCAGTAGGAATACCTTTGATCATCAGTAGTCTTATCCGTTCCAAGCGTGATTTGTAAACTTTCATCAGAGATTTTTAAGGGAGAGAAGCAAATTGCTTGTGAATATATGCAAGAATTTCTTCCATCCTGAAATGACTTAATCTGTAAAAACTAAACACACCAAATTAAATTACACCAAATCACAATACATACACAAATTGCATGGGTTGCCTCCCTGTGAGTGCTAAGTTTAACGTGGTCAGCTAGACGTGACTTCTCGAACGTTAGGCTGGATCTGAAAGTGTGACACTTTCTTTTTGTCGCTCAAATGATTCTCCCCAGTTGTGCTTGACACGCTTGTTTTTAACTTTGAATGTTTTGTTGGAGTCGGTATCATGTATCTCAATGGCTCTGTCTGGTAAAACCTTGGTGATCATAAATGGACCTGACCACCGTGATTTTGGCTTCCATGGGAAGAATTTCACCCTTGATTTGTTTAACAGTACCTTATGCACTGGTTCTAGTTGTATGCGCACTAACTTCTCATCATGTCTTTTCCTTGCCTTTTCTTTGTACAATTTGGCATCCGCAAAAGGCTGATTGTGAAATTCCTCCAATTCGTTGAGCTGGTGGAACTGTTTCTCGTCTATTGCTTGTAGTGCAAGAATTGGCTTTTTCAGTGCACAAGATGCTTTATCTTCAGGCTCCACAGGAAATTGACATGTTTTAAGTTTGTCAGTAGAACTTTCCATTGCATTGGAGTTCTGAATGGTATTGTGTATCACATCAAGTCTGAAACATTCCTCATTCTTTTCATCATCTGTGAAATTCATGGCCTTGAAAACATTGAATGTTACTTTTTGGTCATGTACCCTCATGGTTAATTCTCCTTTTTGTACATCAATAATGGTTCGACCTGTAGCTAAGAATGGTCTCCCGAGGATTATCAGCACATCTTCATCTTCTTCCATATCAAGGACAATAAAATCTGCTGGGAAAATGAATTTGTCAACTTTGACCAGTACGTCTTCAATTACACCTCTCGGAAATACGAGCGTTCTATCAGCAAGTTGCAGAGAGACTGAAGTGAGAATTGTTTCTCCAATCTGCAGTTTCCTGAAAATAGAAAAAGGTATCAAGTTAACACTCGCACTTTCAACTTTAGGGGAAGCTTCCTCTGAATGATGGCGCTGTATTCTTCTGTCAATGCTACTGTCTCGTAATCTCCCAATCTCCGTATTCGTGAAAGAATATCTTTCATGAATTTTACATAGCTGGGCATTTGTTCCAATGCTTCTGCAAATGGGATGTTGATGTGCAGCTTTTTGAAAATCTCCAAGAATCGAGCAAACTGCTTGTCCAGTTTGTTTTTTTGAAGATGTTGTGGAAAAGGTGGAGGTAGAGTGATCTGTTCTTTTTCATTTGCTTTTTTTTCCTCCATCTGTTGCTTTGTTTCTTTTGGAACTTCCTCAGCAGTTGTTTTGGCTCCAACATCTTTGTTGATTTAAGTATCGTTTTTTAACATGATGGCAAGACACTGCTCCTTCCCTATGTTCCTTGGATTTGGTTCTATGTTGCTGGGAAGATTACTTGGCGGTCTGTAACTCTGAGCATTGGCCAGTTGTCCAATTTGATTCTCCAGTGCTTTGATGGAAGCAGATTGGTTTTGAAACATAGCATCATATGTTGCTTGTTGCTTTTTGAACATCTCTACAATCCATTCTTTCATTTCTGGTTCTTTTTCAAGTTTCTGGTTTTGCTGTTGGAATCCTGATGGTGGATAAATCTTTTGCCCTAAATTGTTACTCCATGAGAGATTGGGATGATTCCTCCACCCTGGGTTGTAGGTGTTGGAATATGGATTGTTCCCCTGTCTGTTGAAATTGTTGACATAATTCACCGTTTCTTCTTCAAGTTGGTTTGGTTATGGTGCTCCTCCATATGGTGAACTTGTGGATCTAGTGGTAAGAGTCTCCATGAATTTGCATATCTGATCCAGTTTGGCGTTGACTGCTGTATTGGCTCCAGCTTCATAAATTCCTGCAATTATTTGGATCATGCTCATTTCTGTTGGCCACAATGAATTGTTGTTGGCCATTTCTTCGATTAGGTCCCAGACTTGATCTTCTCCTTTTGCCATTAAAGCTCCTCCAGCAGCAGCATCGATCGTGGTTCTCATCAGTCCAGAAAGTCCATTATAGAAAGTTTGGACTTGAAGCTATTTTGGAATCTCATGGTGATGACATTTCCGGAGCAATTCTTTGTACCTTTCCCAAGCTTCGTAGAGAGTTTCCGAGTCTTGTTGCACAAAGGATGTGATGTCATTCCTCAGCTTTCCAGTTCTGGCTGGTGGAAAGTACTTTGTAAGAAATTTGGTGGCTAAAGTGTTCCAAGTTGTGATGGAACCTGCTGGTAGTGAATGTAGCCATGCTTTAGCTCTGTCCTTCAAGAAGTATGGAAAAACACGCAGTCTCATTGCATCTTCAGCTTCTCGGTTGTAATTGAAAGTGCCACAAACTTCTAGGAAGTTGCTAATGTGGGTATTAGGATCTTCAGTTGCTTTTCCTCCAAACTGCACTGACTGCTGAATCATCTGAATTCATGTTTTGATGTCACCTGTATTTACTGGTAAGGGAGGAAGTACAATATAAGAAATGAGTCTGTCAACCACCGGAATGGTTCTGCCTCCAATGGATATTGGTGGTGTAACTTCCAAAGGTTCAGGTTCCATGTTGACTAAAGCTTATTGGCCTTCTCGCCTTTCCCTTCTCAATTGTCTGATGGTTCTTTCAATTTCCGGGTCAAGCGGTCGGAGTTCAAAGCTTCTAGTTCGTCTCATGAAGTTTCTGAGAACCTGAAACACAAGAAAACAAAAATAATAAGTAAAAAGAAATTAGATACAAGTAAAGGTATCTAACCTCTAAACTAATAGTGAAAGATAAATAAGTCCCCGGCAACGGTGCCAAAAACTTGATCGGTGTGTAATCACACGCGTATAACGCAAGTGCACGTATCATTCAAGTAGTATAAAAAGTATTGATCCCACGAGGACTTAATACCTAATCTATTAATTTTATGAGGTCAAATGATTACTAGTATCTAACAGATTGATTGATTGATTTGAAATAGTGATGATTCTAAATTTAAAAACAAGTAAATAAAATTGCACAAAAGTAGGTTTAAGAAAATTCAATATTAAGAAACTATCTAGGGTTGTGAATCTTTCTAATATCTTTTAAAAGATGAAGTGATTATTTCATGTTTATGTAATAATCAGTTTACTAACCTGGAACACGAAATTATGCGAAAGCCTCTGTCGATGGTCAGACGCAAATACCCAGTTTAACCCAATTGAACCATATGTCTATGTCAACCAAATTACCTGGATTCATTAAGTTTAAGTTCCAATTATGGCTACCCCCGCCCGACATGTATATGTCTATCATGTAAGGAAATCTAATTAACGGGTTATCTATCCTCAAGGAAAATCGTGGGCTATTAAGTCTAAGGCTGAAACATAAAATTCCTTTGTCAATTTTATTTTAGATTTACCAGATCAATCTTATTAGTGGCCAATTAACAAGACGCATTAAGCTTAAGACTTAATAAGTAAACCTTTAAATTACCCAAACTACAAAATAACCCCATGTAAACCGGTGATATTAGAGTTCATCACAACCCTAGATAACTAATTTAGTTACAACACATAACTAGGGCTAGTAAAATAAAAGACATAAAGTAAAAATGGTGAAAAGTAATTGCGGTAAAGTAAAAACTGAAAAGTAAATTATAATGAAATAAAATGCTAAGGTAAAAGGATCTACTTTTACTAATTACTAATTAGATATCTCCCTTAATATAATATTTTAACTTTTGATGATTTTACCAACCAGCCATATAGGTGGTAACCTGATTAAGTCAAATTAAGTCCAACCAGCCATAAAGGCGGAATCAAAATAAACCTGCCATATAGGCGGTAAGGAATTTAATTACCAACCGACCAATCTGGCGGTATCCTTACTTAGTCAGGTTTAAACCAATTTAAAATGAATTACCAACCGACCAATATAGCGGTATCCTCATTAAGTCAAATTTTAAATAGTGAATATATTATATTTAAGGGAGATTAATCTAAATAGCAATAGTAAAAGAATTACCTTTCACCCTAGCAGGGGGAAGTTACCTCCTCATTGTTGAATAGTAAAAACTGTAAAAAGTAAAGAAAGTAAATTATTATTACTATTACAGAACGTAATTAAAATTAATTACAAAACTGAAATTAAAACAAACTAGATAGAAAACTCTCTATTTACATCAGAGAATTCAGAGAGGAATGTACATCTGAAACTGAAATTTCGAGCTCTATTTATAGGCCTCAATAAGCTCCCCGCGTCGCGACGCGACGACGTGTCAACGCATGATTGGCTGGTTTCAGATTCTTATCTGCCACGTGTCAATTCAGATAAATGAGTCAATAATTGAGCTGACGTGGTGCTGACGTGGCACTGACGTGGCGACACGTGGCGAAAGTGATTGTCGGCACCATAGGATTATGACACGTGGCACGCTGTGTTTGGTTGATGATGACATGGCGATGCCATGGCACTTTGACTCGGTCAACCGCTGATGTGGACGATGACGTGGCAGACACGTGGAGTGACATATGGCGAAGGTGATTGTTGGCACCATTGGATGATGACACGTGGCACGGCGCACGTTAGCAAAGTCAAACTTCTCAGATTCTGACACGTGGACCCGGCGCACGTTAGCATGCTTGCGGCGCACATTAGACGTGCCATAATTACCAAAATGCCTTTTTTTTTTCTTTTTTGATTGTTTTGGCCCAAAATCACCTCCAGAATGTCCTGAAACTTTATTTATCTACAAAATAACACAAAACACATCAAAATATTCACAAAACTCAAGAAACTATACAAAATATTAGGTCAAATGAGTGGGAAATAGTGATATAATTACCACTCATCACACCCCCAAACCTAACATGTTGATAGTCCTTGAGCAAAACGTAAAATAAAATAACATAAACATCTTTAAAATAAAATTTAACTAAGCCACTTTCGTAGGGATCACGGTTGCATTTAGCATATGCAACAAACCTTTAAACCCCTAGGTGTCCCTAGTGGACGAGTTGTAGTCTCGTGAGGGTTTACAGCAATGATACCCACAAACATTTTACAAAAGTAAAAAGGTAGTGAAACTAATGCACACAAAAGCAAAAAGACAAGATAAAATAGAATAAAGAAGTTAGTGACTAATCAGGTGAAACTTCTACTCCAAGTTACTAGATGTTTTCTTTCTTTCTAAATTACTGAATAAGTAAATTCTCCGATTATATTTACAATTCTTCATATGCACAGCCAACAAAATATTAAACAACTCATTTTTGCAAACAACAGTCATAAGTGTAGTTGATAAGAGAGTAATATTTTTGTCCTAAAGTTTTATCAGAATTCACACCTTTTTGGAGCAATGGAATAATTTTTCTGATTTTTCTGATTTTTTTTCTTTGATTTTTTTTCTATTTATATACAATATACTCCCTCTATGTAGTGAGTGTTGGGTCGGTGGCTCATAAACCAGTTGGCTTTAGGGCACCAGGTGTTAAGACACCCCTACAGACTTAATTACTCAGACTTCAGATATATATATTTTTGCAGCATCTTTGATCCATGTAGCGAGCTTTGGGCCAGTGACTCCCAAACCAGTTGGCTTTAGGGCAATAGGTGTTAAAACACCCTTACAGACTTAATAACTCGGATCTCAGACTTTTTTTTTTTACTCCATCACTTTTTGAGATGTTTTCTCCAATTAAACTAGAGCACTGAATATTACAAACTTTTCAATTATTGCTCATGTCCGTATGTTACCATGCATATTGATAATACCTGCCAACTGAGCATATGAAGATCCATTTTATTCAGTATTATGGAGAATTTACGAATTAAATAATTCAAAAGGAAAAAACAAAAATTAACTTGTTTCGAAAATAGGTTTGAGATACGTCTCAGGAGTGGAAACTCCTTACACAGCTATCTCTCACCAATTTCACATTTTTAGTCAAAATAAAAATGCAAAATATTTTTTTAATTTTTTGAAAATTTTTCAATTTTTTTGTATTTTTCAAAAAAATTTGGACTAAAAATAAAAAAACACACAACTAAAAACAAAATACTAATCAACTAATTCCCTCCACAAACCTAAATGAGACATTGTCCCCAATGTCTTAAACAGTAGAAGAAGAGTTTAGAAGATAATACCTGGTTAGCTGAAATTCTACACGAAAAGTTAATGGTTAAGATCCAGATTAATCCTACGCCTCTTACCACGATCGTCATCAGACCAATTTAATTTTGAAATGACAGGGTCAATTTGTGGTTCATATGCTAAGATTTGGTCAATTAGATTTGGTGCAGTTCTGGCAGTAAAGAGGAGTTCTTTCATAGGTTTTGTCACAAACCCATTTCTCCGGGCATCATCAAGAAACACACAAAGAAAATCATAAAATCCTTCAACGTTGTACAGTGGCGACGCACCATAATTACCAAAATACCTTTTTTGTCCCTTTTTCACTGTTTTGGCCCAAAATTACCTCCAGAATGTCCTGAAACTTTATTTATCTACAAAATAACACAAAACACATCAAAATATTCACAAAAACTCAAGAAACTATACAAAATATTAGGTCAAATGAGTGAGAAATAGTGATATAATTACCACTCATCAACCATTACCAAATTCCATCAAATGTCAAACATATTGATGTAAGTTGGTGGGCCCCACTTTAAATTCCAAATTTAAGTCGAACAATCCAACACGCATCTTCGCTCAGGCCCGGGTTCGTTTA
The DNA here is from genome assembly GCA_019454045.1 of Zanthoxylum bungeanum. Classification (NCBI taxonomy): domain Eukaryota; kingdom Viridiplantae; phylum Streptophyta; class Magnoliopsida; order Sapindales; family Rutaceae; genus Zanthoxylum; species Zanthoxylum bungeanum. The sequence goes on along the minus strand of SKCR01038438.1, from coordinate 47,136 downwards.
ATTCCGAATTAAATGAATTTTCCATTGCGCCATAATTAAATACAATTTAATTAAATAATAATGCCTAGCAAAATTATTACGTAAGTCGCTTACGAATTAATTCATTCGTACGAATTAAAATCCAAGTTCAATTCCGCATTGAAATCTAATTTTAATTACGTTCTGTAATAAAATTAATCCCAAATTAATTTTGTTCGAGTCAAATCTCATCGGTGAATCTTCGGGAAGCGAACCAAGAGATCCATGGATATGTTGGCAGTAAATATGGTCATCAGACTATCTAAATACGTGCGTACCTAGTACCACGTTCTTACCGATTTACAATACATGGTTGGCTTCTAGCAAAGCACCGTGCCTACCCAATTTTCCAGAAATATATTCAACATGGAATATATATATAATCTTTATCAGGCGTAGTATACTAAGTATTGCGTATTACGATCCAGTATCGGATGTCACATGCTAGGCCTAGGGCTGGAATTGTGTCTGCCCCGTATGAAGTATATATCGGATCACTGGCAACTAGTCTCTATAATTGGATAATCATGACCTAGTCATATTATCCCGATGACTGCAGTACTTAAGAATACTAGTTTTGTATCCCTGCGTGATCATCATCTCCATATGACTGAAGTGATACTTCCATCTTGACATCACACCCAATACACTATGATTCTCAGTATACCCAGAAGAGGCGTACACAGAACCTGTTAAAGCCCCTGACGACCAAAACCAAAGTATATTGATTGTTGTAAGTATTAGCGATGCAAGTCTCAGGTTAAGACCAAATACACCTACCCTGATTCGGATTCCCATAGACACATAGTCATACTACCAATGGGATCCTGATGGGTCTATCCAGAGCGAAACTGTTCTCGTACCATCATCAAACAGAACCTCCTATCACACTTGCATAAGTATCCAATACTTAAATATATGAGAATTATGTCGTTACGCTTCCATAACGCACACAAGTGCGATACTAGCCTATTCTGCATTATCGATGTCCGGTCTCTATAATACTACGACTAGGGATATTTAATGATTAAACCTTTGTGGATTAATATTGTCTCATATCTTATTAATCTGGTACTAATCATATAGACTTTTATCATTTATATATCCAAGTAATCTAATTATAAAATGATAAAAGAGTAATTTCTTTTGTCACATAGTTAATTTTGTACAAGAACACCATGTCTTTTACAAAATAGTGATGCTATGGGTCATAATTGTCCAACAATCTCCCACTTGGCCTATAGCCAATCACTCAGGTGTCCAACACTTGAAATATGTACGGGTCGTTCATGCTTATGCTGAGGTATCTCTTTCTTCAGCGGATTTATAAGGTTATTATCTGATGCGATTTATTCGATCATCACATCGCCACGATGTATGATCTCGAGAATTAGATAAAACTGTCAAAATACATACTTGGATCGTTGATGAGACCGTAATTCTTTAGCCTGTGATGTAGCCTAGCTCAGCTGCTAACAGAGCTACTCCTAATCTAATTAGGAATTTTTATAGATCCAAAATGCTTCTTTTGCTGCCTCAGCTGCAGCAATGTATTCCGTTTTTGTTGAATCGGTAACAGTATCTTGCTTGGAAGATTTCCTGCTCATTGTTTCGTTGTTCAAACAAAATTACGTACCCTTATTGTAACACAAAGTCGTCTTTATCGGTTTGGAAACTTGTAACGGTGAACCCACTCACTTCAAGTTCTCTTTCCCCATAGATTAAGAAAACATCCTTAGTTCGTCTAAGATACTCAAGGATGTTCTTAACATCATCTAGTGACCATCACTTGGATTGGCCTGATTATGACACCATATGCTCAAAGTATATGATACACCAGGTCGCGTACATATCTTTCAATGTATGAGTTCTCGGAGAGTGCCAACAACTTTTAGATCTATCCCAGTAAATCCTTATTCCTAGAATAAATGTTGCATTTCCCAAGTATTCCATGGATAATTTTCATGAAAGCCAAGCTTTCACCGATTTTAATTTGGGAATGTCATTTCCAAGAAATAATATATCATCAACGTATATAACATTCAATGTCATTGCGCTCCCACTAACTTTCTTATATACACAAGAATCATTTTCATTTTGTATGAAACCATATTGTAATATGATCTCATTAAAATGTTAGTTCCAAGAATGCAATGCTTGCTTCAATCCATGGATTGATTTAACTTGAAAACCTAATTTGCATATTTTTAGTACAACAAAACCGTCAGATTGTATATAAACATCCTCCAAAAAGATTTTCGTTAAGGAAATCGATTTTCATGTCCAGCTGCCATATTTCATAAATGAAACATGCAGGATTAGCAAGCATTATCCAAATGGATTTAATCATGGCAACATGTGAAATAGTTTCATCTATGCCGACACCATATCATTGACGATACCCTTTCTATACAAGCCTAGCTTTGTACATTTATATGTTGCCATCCATGTCTTTTTTACCATGAAGACCCATTTACAACCAATAGGTACAACACCTTTTGGCATCAACTAGTGTCCAAACTTGGTTGATATACATGGAATCTATTTCGGACTTCATGGCCTCTTACCATAAAGCGGAGTCGATACCTTGTATCGCTTCCTCATACGTAGCCAGTTCGTCTTCCTCAATAAGATTAATATCTACATGAGGTGAGATCAGAAACCCATCCCTCTAAGGTTGTTTTTTGACTCTCTCTGACCTACGCGGTTCTTGTGTATTTGAAGATTGTGGAACAGTCTCATCCCTGATGAACTGTTCTTGTTCCGTTAAGATGATCAGTTCCAGAAACAGTATCACTCCGATTTTCATCGAGTTCTACTTTCCTCCCACTTACCACTGTATTTAGGAATTCCTTTTAGGAAAACCGCATGGAGAGCAACAAATATTTTATTCTCTTGTGAGTTGTATAGGTAATATCCTTTGATTTCCCTAGGATAACCTACAAATATGCATTTATCCGATTTGGGTTCCAGTTTGGTACTATCCAAATATTTAACATGCCCAGTATTCCTAAATCTTCAGGAATGTGAAACCCGGTTTCTTTCCTGTCCATATTTCATATAGAGTCTGTCCAATAGACTTTGACGGAACCTTATTCAAAATAAGTATTGCACTGTTTAATGCGTATCCCGTGAAGGAAATTGGTAGCTCAGTGTGACTCATTATTTAACCTTACCATGTCCAACAAAGTTCGGTTCTTCGTTCGAACACGTCACTCAATTGAGGTGTTCCGGGAGGAGTCTATTGTGAAAGTATACCATACTCTTTCAAGTAATCGAGAAACTTATTGCTTAAGTATTTTTCCACCACGGTCCAACCGTGATGTTTTAATACTTTTACCGGTCTGTTTTTCTACTTCGTGTCGAAACTCATTGATTATATCAAAAGTTTCCGACTTGTGTTTCATAAGATACACATAACCACAACGTGATGCAACATCCGTAAAGGTTATGAATTATTTATATCCACCTCTAGCCTAGCTAGATATGGGCCCACTTACGTCACCATGAACGAGGGCTAACCGCTCGGTGGCATGTACACATTTATCGCTAAAAGGCTATTTAGGCACTTTGCTTAATAAACAAGATTCGCAGACATCATTTGAATTAGGATCAAATCCGTCCAAGTATCCACTCTTCGAAAGTGTGGATATACGACTCTTGTCAATGTGTCCCATACAACAATCCATAAATAAGTCTCTTCTGATTTATTTAGTTTGAGCCATTTGTTTGTCATGTTATATGTTTTGAGATTCATTTATATTCAAAATATAAATATTGTTATTCACATCTAATGTGTATATCTCAATATCATCTTTATAAACAAAACACCCAGTGTTCTGGAACATAAAGGTATACCCACAACAGGTTATACTAGATATAGAGATAATGTTTCTAGTCAAACTATGTTATATTATAATAGTTTCCTAATTTAAGTACATGCCCAAAGGGTATTTCCAGAACTTAGATTCCCATAGCCAAAACAGAAACTCTTGTCCCGTTTCTGACTCGCAGGTCGATTTTATCTGAAGCCAGTCTCCTGCTAATTAGCAGATCTCGCATATCAGTACATATGTACGTACCACATCCAGTATCAAAAATCCAATTTTAAAACCAGCAGTGGACATGTTTATAACAAATATATCTGAAGTCGGAGCCTTGCCCGCCTTCACTTCATTCATGTCTACTTTTGTCCATACGGTAGTCATGCTTCCAGTGACCCTGTTTGCCACAGTTTAGGCAGACATCTTGGGATATGTCATTTGTCTTCCCTAAAGACTGTGACGATTTTGCATTCGCTCTTTTCACACCCTTAGAAGCCTTTGGCCAAGCTTTGGCCTTCTGGGATGTCGAAGTAAGATGCGCCTTGCGCTTCTTGCCCTTTTGGAAGCTCTGGTTCTGCCTCATTGAGCATAGCCATTAACTTTCCAAGAGTTTTTCTCTTGGTTCAAGATGAACCTGCCCCATCATTCGGGCAGAGACTATAAGATCAAATATATGGAAGTCTCGGCCTTGTAGGTAATGCCCAGCTAGCCTTAGCTGTTCGATGTCAGCAATCATCTGCGACACCTAGTGCTTGACAAATGTGCCCTCTGACATACACGAGCGAAAGAGCTTCTTTTGCAATTCATACTTCTGAGATCTAAGGTTAGATCTTTGAAGATCCTTCAATTTCAACATCATACTATAAATATCCAATCCTTTGTTCTGACGACGAAATTAAAGAGTCATTGCGGTAAGCATGACAGATTGAGTACTAAAGTTATCATCACTATGAGTCTTCCAAAGATCATGCTCTACTATTTGCTCAACTCCGGGCTCAGACATGAGGGGTTTCTCTATCCAATAGAGTAACTTCTCTGCTCCCAAGACTATCCTGAGATTCATTTCCCAATCTGGAAAATTATGTCGTTAAAGACATTTTTCACCTAGGATTATGTCCATTGACGCTAATATTTCCAGTTTTATTGATTGTTATAGTCCAACTACCCAATCAATGATTTCGAGTACAATCAAATGTAATGATTAATATAGTCCAATTATATAACCAACTACAAATGAAGTAGTGTGTTGTACAGTCTAACTGTTCAACTAAAGCAATATTAAATATTAGTCCAACTAATTATTTATAACTACGATAAATAAAATAAAAGAGCGTGTATTGGCAAGTATCTAAATGAAATTACAAATTTAATATTGCCTCCCACTATTTTTCGGCGAGCCTCTAACCCTCTGTGGAGCACTCGGGAAACCTAGTTTCCTAGTGGCTAGGATCCCGTTAAATAACACACAACCTTGACTTTGGCCAACAAGCTGTATGAAACTTAACTAGGTAGATCTCTAAGATCAATTGGATCCCATCCAATTCATAGATCCGGTAGGTGGACCTCCAAGTCCGAAACATATATCCAATATATGTAAATATATCCAATATATTTCCTAACATTTTCCTCTGAATTAACTAAGCATTGGCTTTGGCTCAACAAACTTAATGATTCTAGTTAAGCGTGACCAACAGTGGAATAGCTTCGTAATCCACGTCGATGAACTAGAAGTGGCATTGACTTTGGCCAACAAGTCACAACCGCCCAATACATGCGATATAGAAAAAAGTTTTCGTGGTTCAAACACATCCGCGATGGACAATGGTCTTGACTTTGGCCAACAAACCAATGTCAATCTTGGATCTTGAGAGAGAACCACTCAATGGAAGGAAAAACGCTTAATATTTGATTAGGGTTTTTGCGTAAATTGGCAACCAATTTATTATCTTTGATTAGATCTCATCATACACCCTTAAACATGCATTCTAAAAACATAATAAGGCGCGAATAAAATTTAATAATGATATGCGAATGGATATATAATACAATTTATTCTTAGAACAAATCTCTTCATTTCCTCTCTCCCACTAGCACTATTCTTACTTCTACCCAATTACATAACACTAAAAGAAATCTCATTTACATTGAGGGGAATTGGTGAGAAGAGAAATACAATGAGAAAGAGGTAATAGGCTGGACACACAAGTCCAATTTAATAAATTCTAAATTTATTACAACAATTTCCAAAATTGCCCTCACCCTTCTATTATCCATCTGATATACATTATTCATACAATACGTCCAAGTATTCACACAAAGCATGTTATTCAATCAATCTAATCCAATTGATTAATCTTTGAATTAATGACCATCCAATGTTCAAATAACGATTTGCAGTACCGAAAAAGGGAACGCTCCTTTAGTGAGGGATGAGTAGCGCTCAATTTGCGCGAGTCCAACTCATTTAAGAATAAATACTCAAAGTACATATTCTTGAATTATATCGAACTACAGTTTTAAATCCAATTTAGTATTCAATACTAAGTCATTTTATTTCCAAATTAAATAATTACACTTTTAATAATGCCTTTTTAAACTTGGATTTCAAATCCAATCTTCATGGGTCTCAAAGGCCCAATTAGTATCCAATACTATTCAATTAAAGTCCAATTGGCTTTTAATTAATTCTATAGGCATGGGCTTTGGCCATTATGGATCAAACCCAAGATGCCAAGGCCCAATTAGGAATCACCATATGCCAAAAATAAATTTAGGTCCATTAGGCCCAATTAAATTATTTAAAGGCCCAATTGTCATATTTGGACTTTATGGAAATGGTTTTAGGCCCAATTGGATCCAACCCAATTGTCTTAAACCAAACTTGGCTCAACCAAGCCCATTAAGCCCAATTACTACAATTAAATTAATACATTATTCTAAATTACATATTAATTCAATTCAAGTGTAATTAACATAATTAATCAACTAATCTAATGTTTCCAAAATACTAAATAAATCAATTAATCATGTTTAACATTTCCAATTCATGTCCAACATAAATTGAAGCAAAATCAATTCTAAAACATGCTACATAGCTCACGGCAAAGGCATTGAAATTATCATGCAATTTTATTTCAATCCAACTAAATCAACATCTAACATACATTTCATGTCATTAACACATCCAATTGCTAATATTTAAAAAATTATCATGAGCCATTTAGGGTTTATATTCGGCCAAGGGGTATATTTTGGGGAAAATTAATCCAATTAATATTTCACAGAATTAAAGATGCACAAATCCAATTCATCATCATATAAACATAACCCAACCATCAATTTAGGTAAATTAAGCTCCAAGCCAAAAAATCCCAAATTAAAGTATATGAACCCTAGATTTACAAATCAAACTTAGGATGGCTCTGATACCATTGTTAGTGTTCCTAGAACATGCCACAAGATCTCTAAGTTCTTTTATGTGTGAATAAACAAGAGGATTTGCGGAAATACTCACAATGCTTGGTACATAAAATCAAAATTTGCATGGATGTAATGGAAGCTCCGAGCCTTCTAATTGAATTCCGAACTCTATAATTGGTTTCCCTATCACCTTCATTTGTCTCTTGATGTGCTAGCATTGAAGAATTTTGGCAACAAAATTCCATGGAGAGAGCTTGAAGTTTTCGGCCAAGGGAGAGTTGGGAGAGAATAGAGAGTTTTGTTTGCTGTGAATAGTAACTTGTGATCACTTCCAAGTTGACCAATTAATATATACTAAGTTTTTGTTAGAACTAGCTTGAGTATTTTAAAAGCAATATAAGCTTTTCACTCACCATTACCAAATTCTATCAAATGTCAAACATATTATGTAAGTTGGTGGGCCCCACTTTAAATTTCAAATTTAAGTCGGACAATCCAACACACAACTTCGCTCGGGCTTGGGTTCGTTTAATTTCGAATTAAATGAATTTTCCGGGTGACATAATTAAATCCAATTTAATTAAATAATAATGCCTAGCAAAATTATTACTTAAGTTGCTTACGAATTAATTCTAAATTAATTCGTTCGCACGAATTAAAATCCAATTTTAATTCCACATTGAAATCTAATTTCAATTAATATATCTAATATATTATTTTAGCCCATTTAAATAAATTAAATAGTAAAATCTAATTTCATTATTAAATTCATTTTACCGATTAATTCCAAATTAATCGCGTTCTCTCTTCTAGTCGAATTAATCCAAGATTAATTCTTGACGCAATTAATCTCAGATTAATTTTCTCTCTTTTAATTATCCCAGATTAATTCTTGTCGTAATTAATCCCAGATTAATTTTCTCTCTCATAATTAATCCCAAATTAATTTTGTTGGAGTCAAATCTCATCGGTGAATCTTCGGGAAGCGACCCAAGAGATCCCTGGATATGTTGGCAGTAAATATAGTCATCGGACTATCCGAATACGTGCGTACCTAGTACCACGTTCTTACTGATTTACAAAACATGGTTGGCTTCTAGAAAAACATCGTGCCTACCCAATTTTCCAGAAATATATTCAACATGAAATATATATATATAATCTTTATCAGGCGTAGTATACTAAGTATTGCGTATTACGATCCAGTATCAGATGTCATATGCTAGGCCTAGGGCTGGAATTGTGTCTGCCCCGTACGAAGCATATATCGGATCACTGTCAACTAGTCTCTATAATCGGATAATCATGACCTAGTCATATTATCCCGATGACTGCAATACTTAATAGTACTAGTTCTGTATCCCTGCGTGATCATCATCTTCATATGACTGAAGTGATATTTCCATCTTGACATCACACCCAATACACTACGATTCTCAGTATACCCAGAAGAGGCGTACACATAACATGTTAAAGCCTCGGACGACCAAAACCAAAGTATACTGATTGTCGCAAGTATTAGCGATGCAAGTCTCAGGTTAAGTCCAAATACACCTACCCTGATTCGGATTCCCATAGACACATAGTCATACTACCAATGGGATTCTGATGGGTCTATCCAGAGCGAAGCTGTTCCCATACCATCGGCAAACAGAACCTCCTATCACACTTGCATAAGTATTCAATACTTAAATATATGATAACTATGTCGTTACGCTTCCATAACGCACACAAGTACGATACTAGCCTATTCCGCATTATCGATGTCCAATCTCGATAATACTACTACTAGGGATATTTAATGATTAAACCTTTCGTGGATTAATAGTGTCTCATATCTTATTAATCTGGTACTAATCATATGGACTTTTATCATTTATATATCCAAGTTATCTAATTATAAAATGATAAAAGAGTAATTTCTTTTGTCACATAGTTAATTTTATACAAGAACACCATGTCCTTTACAAAATAGTGATGCTATTGGTCAAAATTGTCCTACAACATTTTGATTTTGGAGATTGGAAACTTGAAATGGCGAAGTACAATTTCGGAAATTCTAACTTTTCACAATTGTCGTATTTTGGCCATAAGTTCTTAATCCGTTATCAGATTGAGGTGATTCAACTTCCAGATTAAAGAAGACTCAAAGATCTACAACTTTGAAGAACAAAATAATTTCGAATTCTGATGATTTAATTGAAATTGAAATTGATGAAACATCCAAAAATGTGTTATGTGTAGTTATTAAAATCATTTTCAAAGCAAAAAAAAAATAATAATAAAAAATAATAAAAATTATCAAACTTCCACCAAACATGAAAACATGTTTGGTGCCATGTTTTGTGTCATGTTTTATGTCATGTTTGGTGCCATGTTTGGTGGAGTGTTTTGTGGAGTGTTTGTGGAATGTTGGTGGAGTGTTGGTGGAGTGTTGGTGGAGAAATTGGTAGAAGCCTTTTCTTTGCCTATAAATACCAAGCCATTTCATTTGTAATTCTCATGCTTTCCTTAGATTTTGTAAGGAATTTAAATATTGCATCTTATTTGTTAATTTTTGTAATTTAAATTATGTATTTTTATTTTCAGTAATAGTAGTAGTTATTTTCTTTTCTTTTTTCTTTTTGTAGTTAGATTTCCGATGGGGAAGAGTGAAGCTTTTATTATTTTAGTTTAGATTAATCTCTCTAGTTATAATATGAAAATTATAATTTAAATTAAAGGATTACCGCCTTAATGGTTGGTTTTATTTATTTGACATAATGTGACACTGCCTATATGGCCGGTCTTTAGGTGACAAATGATTACCGCCTATATGGCTAGTTTATGGATAAATAATAACACCGTCTTTATGGTCGGTTGGACTTAATTGAAAATCTGACTTAATGAGAATACCGACTGTATGGTCGGTTGGTAATATCACTGATAATTTCTATATTATAATAAGGGAGATTTCTAAATTAGAATTAGTAAATGCGGATCCCCTAACCCCCAACATTTTATTTTTATTCTAGCGAAGTGATGAAACACAATATTCACATGCTTAATAATTGATTTAATTATATATTGGGTAATTCTTTAGTTTGTTTATTGAATCTTAAGCTTAATGCTTCTTGTTGCCTGATCACCAATAAGATTGATGTGGTAAACTTAAAATAAAGTTGATGAAGGGATTTTAGGTTTCAGACTTAGATTTAATAGCCCACGATCTTCATTGATGATAGATAACCCTTTAATAGATTTCCTTACAGGATAGACATATATCTGTCGGGCGATGGTAGCCACTATTGGAACTTGAACTTAATGAATTCAGGTAACTTGGTTAACATAGACATATGATTAATTGGGTTATTTGGGTGTTTGCATCTGACCATCGATAGAGGCTTTTGAATATCTTCGTGTTCCAGGTTAGCAAACTGATTTATTACACATATATAAGAGAATCAATTTATCTTTAGAATAATATTGTGTGGAATCACAACCCTAGATATTTGTATCTTTTTTTTTATTTTCCTTAGTATTTTCTATTAGTTATTTTATTTATTGTCAAAACCATGTTCAACCAACCTATCAAGCAATCATTATCTTCTCCCTATAATTAGATACTTGTAAATAAATAGTATCAATAATTAATAACAATAGTGGGAATTAAGTCCTCGTGGGATCGATATTTTTATACTACTTGAACGATACGTGCGCTTGCGTTATACGCGTATGATTACGCCGGTCAAGTTTTTGGTGCCGTTGTCGGGGACTTATTTTTCTTGAGTTATTAATTTTGAAACTATCTAATTTACTTGTATATATTTTTCTTTTTATCTGTAATATTTATTTCCTTCTTTTGTTTCTCAGGTGGTTGACATGGATCTTAGTTGGGTGATAAAAGAATTACGAGGTGAAGATACACCACAAATCATGGAGCAACAGTCCGATTTTCTGAGGCCTGTTGTCTAGCCCAACAACTATAACTGGATGCCAGAACCAAGCAATACCACATTTTCTCATCAGAACACAATGGGGAGATGTGAAATATGCGATGGTAACCATCCGAGCAATCAATACATATACCTTTCAGGGTGGAAAAATTATCGGAATCATTCAAGGTTGGAAAAACTAGCATATTTCACAGAACCACATTTTCCATCTTATCCACCATCCATATACGATCTTCATCAAGAATTAGAACCATTAGAAGAAGATCAGATGATTCACATGATCAAATATTGGCTCGAGGAATGGGAAGCTCAAATTCAGAGTCAAGCGGCATCCAGACATAGAATGACAGATCAGATCAGACAATTAACAATAAAAAACCAGAGCTACATACCTCACGAAATATTTTTAGATGAAACTGATGAAGCCATCGAGTACCCAGAGGTGAAGTCCGAAACATATATCCAATATATGTAAATATATCCAATATATTTCCTAACATTTTCCTCTAAATCAACTAAGAATTGGCTTTGGCTCAACAAACTTAATGATTCTAGTTAAGCGTGACCCAACAGTGGAATAGCTTCGTAATCCACGTCGATGAACTAGAAGTGGCCTTGACTTTGGCCAACAAGTCACAACCGCCCAATACATGCGATATAGAAAAAAGTTTTCGTGGTTCAAACACATCCGCGATGGACAATGGTCTTGACTTTGGCCAACAAACCAATGTCAATCTTGGATCTTGAGAGAGAACCACTCAATGGAAGGAAAAACGCTTAATATTTGATTAGGGGTTTTTGCGTAAATTGGAAACCAATTTATTATCTTTGATTAGGTCTCATCATAAACCCTTAAACATGCATTCTAAAAACATAATAAGGCGCGAATAAAATTTAATAATGATATGCGGATGGATATATAATACAATTTATTCTTAGAACAAATCTCTTCATTTCCTCTCTCCCACTATCACTATTCTTACTTCTACCCAATTACATAACACTAAAAGAAATCTCATTTACATTGAGGGGAATTGGTGAGAAGAGAAATACAATGAGAAAAGAGGTAATAGGCTGGACACACATGTCCAATTTAATAAATTCTAAATTTATTACAACAATTTCCAAAATTGCCCTCACCCTTCTATTATCCATCTGATATACATTATTCATACAATACGTCCAAGTATTCACACAAAGCATGTTATTCAATCAATCTAATCCAATTGATTAATCTTTGAATTAATGACCATCCAATGTTCAAATAACGATTTACAGTACCGAAAAAGGGAACGCTCCTTTAGTGAGGGATGAGTAGCGCTCAATTTGCGCGAGTCCAACTCGTTTAAGAATAAATACTCAAAGTACATATTCTTGAATTATATCGAACTACAGTTTTAAATCCAATTTAATTTGTATTCAATACTAATTCATTTTATTTCCAAATTAAATAATTACACTTTTAATAGTGCCTTTTTAAACTTGGATTCCAAATCCAATCTTCATGGGTCTCAAAGGCCCAATTAGTATCCAATACTATTCAATTAAAGTCCAATGGGCTTTTAATTAATTCTATAGGCATGGGCTTTGGCCATTATGGATCAAACCCAAGATGCCAAGGCCCAATTAGGAATCACCATATGCCAAAAAATAAATTTAGGTCCATTAGGCCCAATTAAATTATTTAAAGGCCCAATTGTCATATTTGGACTTTATGGAAATGGTTTTAGGCCCAATTGGATCCAACCCAATTGTCTTAAACCAAACTTGGCTCAACCAAGCCCATTAAGCCCAATTACTACAATTAAATTAATACATTATTCTAAATTACATATTAATTCAATTCAAGTGTAATTAACATAATTAATCAACTAATCTAATGTTTCCAAAATACTAATTAAATCAATTAATCATGTTTAACATTTCCAATTCATGTCCAACATTAATTGAAGCAAAATCAATTCTAAAACATGCTACATAGCTCACGGCAAAGGCATTGTAATTATCATGCAATTTTATTTCAATCCAACTAAATCAACATCTAACATACATTTCATGCCATTAACACATCCAATTGCTAATATTTAAAAAAATTATCATGAGCCATCTAGGGTTTATATTTGGCCAAGGGGTATATTTTGGGGAAAATTAATCCAATTAATATCTCACAAAATTAAAGATGCACAAATCCAATTCATCATCATATAAACATAACCAAACCATCAATTTAGGTAAATTAAGCTCCAAGCCAAAAAATCTCAAATTAAAGTATATGAACCCTAGATTTACAAATCAAACTTAGGATGGCTCTGATACCATTGTTAGTGTTCCTAGAACATGCCACAAGATCTCTAAGTTCTTTTATGTGTGATAAACAAGAGGATTTGCGGAAATACTCACAATGCTTGGTACATAAAATCAAAATTTGCATGGATGTAATGGAAGCTCCAAGCCTTCTAATTGATTCCTAACTCTATGATTGGTTTCCCTATCACCTTCATTTGTCTCTTGATGTGCTAGCATTGAAGAATTTTGCAACAAAATTCCATGGAGAGAGCTTGAAGTTTTCGGCCAAGGGAGAGTTGGGAGAGAATAGAGAGTTTTGTTTGCTGTGAATAGTAACTTGTGATCACTTCTAAAGTTGACCAAATTAATATATACTAAGTTTTTGTTAGAATTAGCTTGAGTATTTTAAAAGCAATCTAAGCTTTTCACTCAACCATTACCAAATTCTATCAAATGTCAAACATATTAATGTAAGTTGGTGGGCCCCACTTTAAATTTCAAATTTAAGTCGGACAATCCAACACACAACTTCGCTCGGGCTCGGGTTCGTTTAATTTCGAATTAAACGAATTTTCCGTTGTGACATAATTAAATCCAATTTAATTAAATAATAATGCCTAGCAAAATTATTACGTAAGTTGCTTACGAATTAATTCTAAATTAATTTGTTCGCACGAATTAAAATCCAATTTTAATTCCACATTGAAATCTAATTTCAATTAATATATCTAATATTTATTTTAGCCCATTTAAATAAATTAAATAGTAAAATCTAATTTCATTATTAAATTCATTTTACCGATTAATTCCAAATTAATCGCGTTCTCTCTTCTAGTCGAATTAATCCTAGATTAATTCTTGACGCAATTAATCTCAGATTAATTTTCTCTCTGTTAATTAATCTCAGATTAATTCTTGCCGTAATTAATCCCAGATTAATTTTCTCTCTCATAATTAATCCCAAATTAATTTTGTTGAGTCAAATCTCATCGGTGAATCTTCGGGAAGCGACCCAAGAGATCCATGGATATGTTGGCAGTAAATATAGTCATCGGACTATCCGAATACGTGCGTACCTAGTACCACGTTCTTACTGATTTACAAAACATGGTTGGCTTCTAGAAAAACATCGTGCCTACCCAATTTTCCAGAAATATATTCAACATGAAATATATATATAATCTTTATCACGCGTAGTATACTAAGTATTGCGTATTACGATCCAGTATCAGATGTCATATGCTAGGCCTAGGGCTTGAATTGTGTCTGCCCCGTACGAAGCATATATCGGATCACTGTCAACTAGTCTCTATAATCGGATAATCATGACCTAGTCATATTATCCCGATGACTGCAGTACTTAATAGTACTAGTTCTGTATCCCTACGTGATCATCATTTCCATATGACTGAAGTGATATTTCCATCTTGACATCACACCCAATACACTACGATTCTCAGTATACCCAGAAGAGGCGTACACATAACCTGTTAAAGCCTCGGACGACCAAAACCAAAGTATACTGATTGTCGCAAGTATTAGCGATGCAAGTCTCAGGTTAAGTCCAAATACATCTACCCTGATTCAGATTCCCATAGACACATAGTCATACTACCAATGGGATTCTGATGGGTCTATCCAGAGCGAAGCTGTTCCCATACCATCGGCAAACAGAACCTCCTATCACACTTGCATAAGTATCCAATACTTAAATATATGATAACTATGTCGTTACGCTTCCATAACGCACACAAGTACGATACTAGCCTATTTCACATTATCGATGTCCAATCTCGATAATACTACTACTATGGATATTTAATGATTAAACCTTTCGTGGATTAATACTGTCTCATATCTTATTAATCTGGTACTAATCATATGGACTTTTATCATTTATATCCAAGTAATCTAATTATAAAATGATAAAAGAGTAATTTCCTTTGTCACATAGTTAATTTTATACAAGAACACCATGTCCTTTACAAAATAATGATGCTATTGGTCAAAATTGTCCAACAACATTTTGATTTTGGAGATTGGAAACTTGAAATGGCGAAGTACAATTTCGGAAATTCTAACTTTGCACAATTGTTGTATTTTGGCCATAAGTTCTTAATCCGTTATCATATTGAGGTGATTCAAGTTCCAGATTAAAGAAGACTCAAAGAGCTACAACTTTGAAGAACAAAATAATTTCGAATTCTGATGATTTAATAATTGAAATTGATGAAACATCCAAAAATGTGTTATGTGTAGTTATTAAAATCATTTTCAAAGCAAAAAAATAAATAAATAAATAAAAAATAAAAATTATCAAACTTCCACCAAACATGAAAACATGTTTGGTGCCATGTTTTGTGTCATGTTTTATGTCATGTTTGGTGCCATGTTTGGTGGAGTGTTTTGTGGAGTGTTTTGTGGAATGTTTGGTGGAGTGTTTGGTGGAGTGTTGGTGGAGAAATTGATAGAAGCCTTTTCTTTGCCTATAAATACCAAGCCATTTCATTTGTAATTCTCATGATTTCCTTAGATTTTTGTAAGGAATTTAAATATTGCATCTTATTTGTTTATTTTTTGTAATTTAAATTATGTATTTTTATTTTCAGTAATAGTAGTAGTTTATTTTCTTTTCTTTTTTCTTTTTGTAGTTAGATTTCCGATGGGGAAGAGTGAAGCTTTTATTATTTTAGTTTAGATTAATCTCTCTTAGTTATAATATGAAAATTATAATTTAAATTAAAGGATTACCGCCTTAATGGTTGGTTTTATTTATTTGACATAATGTGACACCGCCTATATGGCCGGTCTTTAGGTGACAAATGATTACCGCCTATATGACTAGTTTATGGATAAATAATAACACCGCCTTTATGGTCGGTTGGACTTAATTGAAAATCTGACTTAATGAGAATACCGACTGTATGGTCAGTTGGTAATATCACTGATAATTTCTATATTATAATAAGGGAGATTTCTAAATTAGAATTAGTAAATGCGGATCCCCTAACCCCCAACATTTTATTTTTATTCTAAGGAAGTGATGAAACACAATATTCACATGCTTAATAATTGATTTAATTATATATTGGGTAATTCTTTAGTTTGTTTATTGAATCTTAAGCTTAATGCTTCTTGTTGCCTGATCACCAATAAGATTGATGTGGTAAACTTAAAATAAAGTTGATGAAGGGATTTTAGGTTTCAGACTTAGATTTAATAGCCCACGATCTTCATTGATGATAGATAACCCTTAATAGATTTCCTTACAGGATAGACATATATCTGTCGGGCGATGGTAGCCACTATTGGAACTTGAACTTAATGAATTCAGGTAACTTGGTTAACATAGACATATGATTAATTGGGTTATTTGGGTGTTTGCATCTGACCATCGATAGAGGCTTTTGCATATCTTCGTGTTCCAGGTTAGCAAACTGATTTATTACACATATATAAGAGAATCAATTTATCTTTAGAATAATATTGTGTGGAATCACAACCCTAGAGATTTTGTATCTTTTGTTTATTTTCCTTAGTATTTTCTATTAGTTATTTTATTTATTTGTCAAAACCATGTTCAACCAACCTATCAAGCAATCATTCTCTTCTCCTTATAATTAGATACTTGTATATAAATAGTATCAACAATTAATAACAATAGTGGGAATTAAGTCCTCGTGGGATCGACATTTTTATACTACTTGAACGATACGTGCGCTTGCGTTATACGCGTGTGATTACGCCGGTCAAGTTTTTGGCGCCGTTGTCGGGGACTTATTTTTCTTGAGTTATTAATTTTGAAGCTATCTAATTTACTTGTATATATTTTTCTTTTTATCTGTAATATTTATTTCCTTCTTTTGTTTCTCAGGTGGTTGACATGGATCTTAGTTGGGTGATAAAAGAATTACGAGTTTTACGAGGTGAAGATACACCACAAATCATGGAGCAACAGTCCGATTTTCTGAGGCATGTTGTCTAGCCCAACAACTATAACTGGATGCCAGAACCAAGCAATACCACATTTTCTCATCAGAACACAATGGGGAGATGTGAAATATGCGATGGTAACCACCCGAGCAATCAATGCATATACCTTTCAGGGTGGCAAAATTATCGGAATCATTCAAGGTTGGAAAAACTAGCATATTTCACAGAACCACATTTTCCATCTTATCCACCATCCATATACGATCTTCATCAAGAACCAGAACCATTAGAAGAAGATCAGATGATTCACATGATCAAATATTGGCTCGAGGAATGGGAAGCTCAAATTCAGAGTCAAGCGGCATCCAGACATAGAATGACAGATCAGATCAGACAATTAACAATAAAAAACCAGAGCTACATACCTCACGAAATATTTTCAGATGAAACTGATGAAGCCTTCGAGTTCCCAGAGTTTCACAATGACACCTTAACAGAGGAAAATGCTGAGCAGTATCAAGAACTAGAGGTATCAGTTCAGGAGCCCAAACCAGCAAAGTCTCTGTTTTATTTTTATTATTCAGATTCTGATGAGGATGAAGAAGTAGAGCTGTTTGTGCCAACAAAAATTGAGGATGAAATTTTGTATCCTCAAAATGAAGATATTGGAGCTTCCATTGCACAATTGTTTGATGAAGATCTATCTGAGCCAGTCATATTAACCACAGAGGATAAAGACTTAAAATCTGACATCTCTTTACATCCTCATGTTGACACTTATGGAGCATGCATTTCACAGATGACAGATGAAGAATTGAATGCAGAAATCTTAAAATACATATGTGAAGAAAAGGTGAGCGAGAAGCAGAGCAAATTGAGGAGCAATTGTTTGACAAAATTGAAGATCTCAGGCATTCAGGAGAAACATCACTGTTTTGGGGAGTACTGATCAAAGATATCGCCCAGAAGCTTGACATAATGGAATATCCATTCAAAGTCAAGCACCATACAAGACCTCCTGATTCTTTCTTTCTTTCTTTTCAAGAACCACTGGAGTGACAAAGATTAAGAAGATGACACGAGCATTGAATGAGACAAAATTCCTTTTGCCACTTTACCGTTGGAAGAGACTCTTCAAAAGCAACGCTCACGGTGATTGTCTTTAATCGGACATCCAAAATCACGTTGAAACCTCATTGACAAATGGATCTCAGTCACGTCTGGCTGAATATAAAAAATTTAGCGCTAGCAGGGAGGCAACCATTGTATTTGTTATAATTTCGGTTTTCATATTTTGTGTATACATGTTGTAGAGTTTTTAATTTTGTGTGTTAGTTTTTCAGGAAAAAGCACAAACGGAGCATTTAAGAAGGAATGGTCTTTGACAATCACAAAAATGAGAGCTAATTCATTAGTGATGGCTAAGTAAGGAATGGATTCTTGAGACGCATCCTAATGGATTTATATACCAAACGAGTGGCGTATTGCGTACACAATTCCGTTGCCTTAATAATTGATTTGATTTACTTTTCTTTTGTTATTTTCTTTTATTTTCGCCGACAAGATCTATACTTTTTGACTTTCACGATTTATTTTAACGTTCATTATCATTTGACAGGTACTAGTGCTATATTACGCACCATTTTCAGGATCTATAAATTCAGCTCGTCATTCTTCTCTTTTACAAATCCAGATAAAAATTTAGATAAGAGAAAAATGGAAACCACTTCCAAGCGACAATTTACTCATATCTGTGTATTTTATGGATCTAACTCTGGGACCAAACCAGAATTTATGGAGGCCGCAAAGGAATTAATGAGAGTTATTGCTGAATGAAACATGCACTTAGTATATGGCGGTGGCAATCTTGTATTAATGGGATGTGTTTCAAAAGTCGTGCAAGAAGGTGGCAGCCATGTTTTGGGAGTCATTCCAAAACCATTAGCAGAGACAAACCTCATCGGAGACTCAAATGGAGAGGAATGTATTGTCTCAGGAATTTTTGAACAACTTATTGAAATGGTCAATCACGCTGACGCTTTCATTGCTTTATCAGGCGGGCTAGGCACGTTGGAAGAAATATTCACAGTTGCATCTTGGGCAAATTTGAACATCCACCAGAAACCCATTGGACTATTTAATGTGGATGGATTTTTCGATTTCCTTTTTATATTTCTTGCAGATGCTAATAAACTTGGGCTTATCTCCAAACCGGAAAAAGACATATTCCTAACTGTGAGAAAAGCCGATTAATTAATTGATCAACTCTTAGCTTATGAACCAAAAATCGACCTCATTGTTTCCTGAACTGGTCTGATAGCGATCGTGGAAAGAACGTAGATTGGATTTAGATCTTAATCGCTAATTTTTTATAGAAGCAATTGTCAAATCTGTGCTAACCAAGTGATATCTTCTAAACCTTTCTTCTTCTTTTTTAGACATTTAGGACAATGTCGCATTCAGGTTTGGGGGAGGGGAATAGTTGACTATTATCTTATTTTTATTTTTAGTCAAAAATTTTAAAAAAATTCAAAAATTTTACAAAAATTAAAAAAAAAAATATTGTGTTTTTATTATTTAATTTGATTAATCGGGTGAAATTGGTGTGAGATAGTTGTGTAAGGAATTTCCACTCCTAAGACGTATCTCAACCTATTTCGTAACAAGTTAATTTTTGTTTATTTCCTTTTGAATTATTTAATTTGTGAATTCTCCATAAAACTAACTAAAATGGATTTTCATATGCTCAGTTGACAGGTATTATCAATATGCATGGTAACATACAGACATGAGTTATGATTGAAAAGTTTGTAATATTCGGTGCTCTAGTTTAATTGGAGGAAGCATCTAAAAAGCAATGGAATAAAAAAAAGTGTAAAAAAAACGTCTGAGATCTGAGTCATTAAGTCTGTAGTGGTGTTTTAACACTTAGTGCCCTAAAGCCAACTGGCTTGGGAGTCACTGGCCCAAAACTCGCTACATGGATCAAAGATGTTATAAAAATAAAAATAAACATCTGAAATCCAAGTAATTAAGTCTGTATGGGTGTTTTAACACTTAGTGCCCTAAAACCAACTGGTTTGGGAGTCAATGGCCCAAAACTCGTTACATGGATTGAAGATGTTGCTTTCTTTATTTTATGCAAAAATAATAATAATAATAATAAATCAAAAAAATCAAAAAATCAAAAAATCAAAAACAAAAAACAAAAAAAAAAAAAAATATTTCATTGCTAAAAAATGTGTGAATTCTAATATAACTTTAGGACACAAATATTACTCTCTTTTTAACTACACTTATGAATATTATGGGCACAATGACTTGATTAATACCTTGTTAGTTGTGTGTATGGAGAATGGTAAAAATAATCGGATAATTCACTATTTGGTAATTTATAAAGAAATAAAACAACTACTAACTTGGATAAAAAGTTTCACATGTTTAGTCACTAACTTGTTTATTCTCTTTTCTCTTGTCTTTTTGCTTTTGTGTGCATTAGATTGACGTTTGTGGGTATCGTCACTGTAAGCCCTCATGAGACTACAACTCGTCCACTAGGGACACCTAAGGGTTTAAAGGCTTGTTACATACGCTAAATGCAATCGTGATCCCTATGAAAGTGGCTTAGTTTAATTTAGTCTCAGTTGTTTATTTTATTTTATTTTGTTGTTTTGCTCGAGGTCTAGCAAAATGTTAGGTTTGAGGGTATGATGAGCGGAAAATATATCACTATTTACCACCCCTTTTACCTAATATTTTGTTTAGTTTCTCGGGTTTTATGAACGTTTTGATGTGTTTTAGTTTATTTTACAGAAAAAATAAAATCGGAACTCAATGGAATCATTTAGGACGAAATGTGGAACAAAAAAGGGCAAAAACTAGGGGTGAGCAAAACCGATTTCGGTTCCGGTTTCGGTTCCGCATGGAATCGTAACCAACTCGGAAAAAATCAATTCCTAACTAAGTGGAACCGGAACCTACCTGGAAAAAATCGGTTTCTAACTAAGTGGAACCAGAGCCTACCCAATTAAATATGGTACCCTTTTATTCGGTTCCAATTTGGTTCCGGTCCGATTCTGATCCGGTTTCGAATTACCCTATTTATATAACATTATCAAACTTTGAAAATTGAATCTGCCAATAAAAAGAAGAGCACATGCCAGCTAATATAGCAACCAATAATTCTTCTCAAACAAGCCTTATCTTAAATTGAAAACACAAACGCAGGAGCACACATAACAGTAAGTGCAGATCATTGTAGAGTTATTTTTATATATATATATATAATCCATAAAGTTTCCAGTCACTGAATATGGTGCTTACAATGGGGATAAAGTTGCAGTTGATTCTTATGCATACCATGGCTGCTGCAAATGTCTGTTACCTTATTATCAATATGGGAATCGAATTCGATTCTACATTCGGTTCCGGTTCCGATTCTATGGTCCGGTTTCGGTTCATGTTGTTCTGGAACCGGACCGGTTAAAAATTGGTTCCGTCTATTTGAAATCGGAACCGGACCGGTTACAACCGATTCCGGTTCCAAACCCAGATTTCTGATTCGGTTCCAACCGGTTCGGAGTCTACCAGAAACCGGCGCTCACCGCTAGCAAAAACTGGACTTGACATTCTGATTTTGGAGATTGGAAACTTGAAATGGTGAAGTACAATTTCGGAAATTCTAATTTTGCGTAATTGTCGTATTTTGGCCATAACTTCTTACTTCGATATCGGATTGAGGCGATTCAAGTTCCAGATTAAAGAACACTCAAAGATCTACAACTTTTAAGAACAAAATAATTTCAAATTCTGATGATTTCATGATCAAAATTGATGAAATATCCGAAAATATGTTATGTGTAGTTATTAAAACTATTTTCAAAGCAAAAAAAAAAAATAAATAAATAAATAATAAAAATTGTCAAACTTCCACCAAACATGCAAGCACGTTTGGTGCAATGTTTTGTGCCATATTTGGTGGAGTGTTTTGTGGAGTGTTTGGTGGAGAAATTGGTGGAAGCATTTTCTTTGCCTATAAATACCAAGCCATTTTATTTGTAATTCTCATGCTTTCCTTAGGTTTTTTTTTTTTTAAGGAATTTAAGGATTGCATCTTGTTTGTTTATTTTTGTAATTTAAATTATGTATTTTTATTTTCAGTAATAGCAGTAGTTTCTTTTCTTTTCTTTTCTTTTATGTTTTGTAGTTAGATTTCCGCTGGGGGAAGGGTGAAGCTTTTATTATTTTAGTTTAGATCAATCCCCCTTAATTATAATATGGAAATTATAATTTAAATTAAAGGATTACCGCCTTAATGGCTGGTTTTATTTATTTGACATAATGTGACACCGCCTATATGGCCGGTCTTTAGGTGACAAATGATTACCGTCTATATGGCTGGTTTATGGATAAATAATAACACCGTCTTTATGGTCGGTTGGACTTAATTGAAAATCTGACTTAATGAGGATACCGACTGTATGGTCGGTTGGTAATATCACTGATAATTTATATATTATAATAAGAGAGATTTCTAAATTAGAATTAATAAAAGTGGATCCCCTAACCCCCAACATTTTTTTTTATTCTAGAGAAGTGATGAAACACAATATTCACATGCTTAATAATTGATTTAATTATATATTGGATAATTCTTTAGTTTATTTATTGAATCTTAAGCTTAATGCTTCTTGTTGCCTGATCACCAATAAGATTGATGTGGTAAACTTAAAATAAACTTGACGAAGGGATTTTAGGTTTCAGATTTAGATTCAATAGCCCACGATCTTCCTTAGGGATAGATAATCCTTTAATAGATTTCCTTACAAGATAGACATATACCTGTCGGGTGGGGATAACCACTATTGGAACTTGAACTTAATGAATTCAGGTAACTTGGTTAACATAGACATATGATTAATTTGGTTATTTGGGTGTTTGCATCTGACCATTGAGAGATGCTTTTGCATATCTTCGTGTTCCAGGTTAGCAAACTGATTTATTACACATATATAAGAGAATCAATTTATCTTTAGAATAATATTGTGTAGAATCACAAACCTAGATATTTGTATCTTTTGTTTATTTTCCTTAGTATTTTCTTTTAGTTATTTTATTTATTTATTTATTTTATTTATTTGTCAAAACCACATTCAATCAACCAATCAAGCAATTATTTTATTCTCCCTGTAAATAAATAGTATCAACAATTAATAATAATAGTAGGAATTAAGTTCTTGTGGGATCGATATTTTTATACTACTTGAACGATACGTGCGTTTGCGTTATACACATGTGATTACGCCGGGCAAATATATGTTTGTCTATCATTTTTGTTAATTATTTAATCTTCTAAACATTTTAACACGTCCCCTCTTAGACCACGACACGTGACCCTTGAGCGTGTCACTCACTTTCACCAACTTCCAAAACAACTTAAAATAAAAAAGTGCTTTTCCCCACTTGGCTTTTGGCTTTTGTGGCAACAAACAAACCACACATGGGTCTTGCTTTTAATTATTATCATTTTTTAATTATTTTATCCTTTTAATTTAAATTTAAAAGAAAGTTGGGTGTTTGGGACATTATTTTAAGAATGGCTTCTTTTGAACCGGCAAGTGACTAACCACGGAATTGCGAGCAGCTTGTAAGACTGCTCCGAATTGTCATAACATGCAAATATTAACAATATGGTTTGTATTATTTTTTTTTTAATTTCTTTTTGGGTTATATGTATAGTATCTATTATTAAGAAAAATATAAGAGAAATATAATTCAACGTAAATTTATAAATGTATGATGAAAAAAGAAGAACAAATAATGTTATCATATATCAAAAGAAATAGATATTAGATAAAAATCTAAGTTAACTTAAATAGAAATCATGACAAAAAAACATGGGCAAATTTAAGAACATTTCGACTACTTGGGAAAAAAAAAATTTATGAGATCTTGTTATAGTTTTCTAGTTAATATATTTTTCAATTCTAAATAAAATTAAGATCTCCTATAATACAATACATTAAAATTTTAAGATAATTATTTATTAAAATATTATTAAAGTTAAGTTAAAAAAAATTACAATTTTCTTAAAATTTGGGGCTCTAAATGGTAACCTAATTTGAACAATTTAAAATCATCATTATATAACGCGAATTTATTTATGTAGCTGACTCAATTAATGAGGAAAATTATTTTATTTTGTTTGATTTTATTTTCCCGTTTAGGTTATGGGAGACATTACTATGATTTGGATAAGAATCACGGTACAAGCACATCTAACATTTTCCTTAATCCCCACAATTATTTATTAATTGTTTTCCTTAAAATAATCAAAATTAAAGCTAAGGCATGATCTTCTTCTTCGTCTGTTCCTGTGTCCTAATTATTATTTTTTTTGGTTTTGCCAACTTGTAAAGATATAGGTCCCAATAGAGGTGGTTTGATGGTATATGGTTCAGGATCTCACATTGAAATCATGAGTTCGAATTTAGAGAATATGTTTTTTTTATAAGAATCTGAAACAATCGGGAGTTTTATCCGTTCCGCTTAAATTCGGAAATGGTGATTTAACGGTGAAATTTCCAACGATTTAAAAAAAAATAAATTGTAAAGATATAGGTGTCATGAAAAGCACTGCCCATATCATCTAAAGCCTTAAGTTTTGCTTTTTGTGTTCCTAAAGGTGTAGTTAAAATATTATTTAATTTTGTTTCTTTCAAGTCAAATAATTTTTTCTCTTAAAAGTTTGCTCCCTTTTCTTTATGAATTCAATTCAATTTTTCATATTTACTCTTCAATATATTATATTTATATTAACGTCTCTTATCTTTGTCAATTAAGACATTTATATTTTTTAAAAAATTGGTTTTGATGAACTTTCCATGGATACATTAAGAGAAAATTGAAGTAATAACGAAATTATTCTTTCTCATTTTAAGTTGAATGCATATCCTATTAACATCACAATGAGGAAATATATTTTTTCCTTCAAAGGGTAAAATATAGAATAAGGTTTTTCGCTTTATTTTTCCTCTCTATTTATGGATGGAAGCAAGAGATTGGTTCCTATAAAAAATTAGGGGGTAATTAGGATTGGTAGAAAATTTCAAATCTCGATTGAGATGTGAGATTTCTTTCATTAAATACGGGATTTGATATGATTTTTAGTCCGAATTCAAAATTAGTAATGATTTGTTATGATTTTTATCTCGATAATCATGCGGGGATCGAGATTGAGAAATTTCATACCAACCCTTACGTTCACTCAATCTATGAGTTAATTTAAGTGTTGAGAATTGTATTAAACTTATATTTAAATTATCAGCCGATGTAATATATTTTTCTCAACACCTTCATCACGTGCATGCCGTTCTTTTTCTCTGATAATTGTCATTTGATAAAATAGTATGGGTCCACTCATGCATGGTCAGCCCTAAATTGCTTTGAATTTTAAAGAGCCTTAGACGAATTCTTAAAATGTGACATTTATCCATATTAGATTTTTTTTTTAAAAAAATCATATTATACACTAAAAATAAAATATATTTGGAATCAAGTCCCTAATTTTGAGCCTCAATCGACCGTCTTGACCGGCGTAATCACACGCGTATAACGCAAGCGCACGTATCGTTCAAGTAGTATAAAAATATTGATCCCACAAGGACTTAATTCATACTGTTGTTATTAATTATTGATACTATTTATTTACATGTATCTAGTTGTGGGAGAAAAGAATGATCGCTTGATTGGTTGGTTGATTGTGGATTTGCTAAATAAATAAATAAATAACACAAAAGAAAATACTAAGGAAAAATAAACAAAAGACACAAAAATCTAGGGATGTGATTCCACACAATATTATTCTAATGATGAATTGACTCTCTTATATATGTGTAATAAATTAGTTTGCTAACCTCGAACACGAAGATATGCAAAAGCCTCTTCCGATGGTCAGACGCAAATACCCAATATAACCCAATTAATCATATTCATATGTTAACCAAGTTACCTGAATTCATTAAGTTCAAGTTCCAATTATGGCTACCCCTGCCCGACAAGTATATTCCTATCATGTAAGGAAATCTATTAAAGGGTTATCTATCATTAAGGAAGATCGTGAGCTATTGAATCTGAGGCTGAAACCTAAAATCCATTTTCCAAGTTCATTTTAAGTTTACCACATCAATTTATTGGTGATCAGGCAACAAGAAGCATTAAGCTTAAGATTCAATAAACAAACTAAAAAATTACCCAATATATAATTAAATCAATTATTAAGCATGTGAATATTGTGTTTCATCACTTCCCTAGAATAAAAATAAAATGTTGGGGGTTAGAGGATCCACCTTTACTAATTCAAATTTAGAAATTTCTCTTACTATAATATAGAATTTATCAGTGATATTACCAACCAGCCATATAGGCAGTATCCTCATTAAGTCAGATTTTAATTAAGTCCGACCGACCATAAAGGCGGTATCATTATTTGTCCATAAACCAGCCATATAGGCGGTAACCATCTGTCACATAAAGACCGGCCATATAGGCGGTGTCACATTATGTCAAATAAATAAAACCAGCCATTAAGGCGGTATAAATTTTATGTTAAAATTATAATTTCCATATTATAATTAAGGGAGATTAATCTAAACTAAAATAATAAAAGTTTCACCCTTCCCCAGCGGAAGTCTAACTACAAAACATAAAAGAAAAGAAAAGAAAGATAAAAGGAAATAAACTACTACTATTACTGAAAATAAAAATACATAAATTAAATAGTAAAAATAAATACAAACAAGATGCAATCCTTAAATTCCTTACAAAAACCTAAGGAAAGCATGAGAATTACAAATGAAATGGCTTGGTATTTATAGGAAAATTTAAAGGCTTCCACCAATTTCTCCACCAATTGCTCCACGAATTGCTCCACCAAACACTCCACCAAACATGGCACCAAATAAGGCACCAAACATGGCACAAAACACTCCACCAAACATTGTTTGGTGGAAGTTTGACAAATTTTTATATTTTTGATAATGACTTTAGTAATTAAAAATAACATAATTTCAGATTGTTCATCAATTTCGGTCATGAAATCTTCGGAATTTGAAATTATTTTATTCTTAAAAATTGTAGATCTTTGAGTCTTCTTTAATCTGAAACTTGAATCAGCTCAATCAGATATCAGATGAAAAAGTTATGGCCAAAATAGCAAACATGCGCAAAATTGGAATTTAGGACTGCACTTTGTGACGCGTACAGTAAATTTTCATTTTTGACCTTTTTTTCTCCGAATTTCATCGTTTTAGCCCCGAGTTGATTCCATTAAGTCCCAATATTATTTTTATCTGCAAAATAAACAAAAACACATCAAAACGCTCATAAAACCCGAGAAACTATACAAAATATTAGGTTAAATGAGTAGGAAATAGTGATATAATTACCACTCATCACGTCTCAATCCACTCTTCCTATAATCATCTCGTGGATTCCGATAACATAGAAATTTATAACTCAACTTAAAATCTTGCTTAAAAGTTGATGAATTCTTTAAACTTATATTCATACACCAAAATCAATTCTGACATGATATATGATAATTTCCTCAACAGTACCTTTACTACGAATCAAATATGTTCCAATTATAAGATTTGGTTAAGTGACCAATTTTTTCTAGCTAAGGTTAAAGCAGTCTTAAGATGGGAGATTTTAGGTATAAACCCACATTTTTTTTATCATTTTGTTCAAATAATGTGGAGATTTATCTATAGACAAAATTATATTACTAATATTTGTTCCTTGGAAATTATTAAATAATTATTTAGTTCATAGAAGTATTAGTGACATCTTATCGTTATTGAGGAAAATATCTCACATTACACTGGTTGAAAAGTAATCTTAATCTATGAATATCAGTATAAAGCAACCATCAACTTTTAAGTTAGCTTTTGAGTAAAATAAACTCATACATTTCAATATAATATTAGAATCTATCTCATATATGAATAGACTCATACTACTTACTCATATGATATGTACCAAATAAAAGACCGACTTATACGTAAGAATGAGTATTGAGAAAAATATTTTACATCGGTTGATCTTTGATTGTGAATATAAATGTAAAATAATCCTCAATTCTCAAGATAATTTTTAAATTAAGTTAAATGCATGTATCATTGTTACATATAATTAGCAAACACAAGTATTTGTTTGTCATGTAAGGATTTTTTTAACCTTATAATAAAGAGTTTTTTTGTTTTTGTTTTTAGGCTTTATGTATAATTTAGTATACACTTTTATGTGTTCATATCCTTATTGGTTATCTTGTTATTATGTTAGTAACAATACATTATATTTATATTTATTTTATTTCATTTTGCTTATTTAGTGGGAGGTAAAGAGAAATATTGTCATAAGGGACGTGTCTTGATAGTATAAGGTTCATGTTCTCACATTAAGGTCATGAGTTCGAATTCAGAAAATACGTTTCTTGTAAGAGCCTAGGACAATCGGGAAATTTATCTACCCCGATTAAGCCCTAGTCCAGGTAGAGGTGGCCAGTGGTTCGGTTCGGTTTTGGACCGAAACCGGAATCGAATCGGTTAATTCCGGTTCCATTTATTTTTTATTTTTTTAAAATAAAAAATTGAGATTAATAAAATAATATAATTTAAAATTATGAATTTGAATTTATATAATAAATTTACATTACATAATTACAAATAAAATTCTTATCTAAAAATAATAATAAATTAAAGAGCTTGAACTTAAATTTTTAAAAACTTAAGTTGCCCACGTATCATCCAGGGGTGAGAGGAATCAAAACTCACGTAGTTTCATTACATTTGAAAGATATTTCCCCCATTGTAATTTTACAATTATTTAAAAGCATTTTGAACTTAATTCGTAAAAGTAATTTTTTCACCAAAACTTAAAAAAACATGTGCCATATAAGTTAATTTAGCAAATTCTTCTTTATTTTTAACATCAGAATATTTAAATAAATCTAAAGCATTTGTACCTCTAGTAGATGATGCGTACCTGGCCATTTGAGTTTGCGTCGTATCAAGTTCAAGTTCAACCGCATGATGTCTTTCCAGGTGCTTGATCATATTGTCGTATCCACCAGAAAATTTATAAGAAACCCCATAATGGTTGCATACTGCTCTTGAACCTTTATCAACAACGTCTAAATGAAAATGAATTTTAAAAACATCCGAGGAACGAGACTTAACTTTTATTCTCTGTGAACCGATACTAGAGCCGTTTTCTTAGGTTAGCACATTTGACATTGTGTTCTCAGATGAGCTTGCCATTAGAGAATTGAGAATGATAAATTGTAATTTGTAATTTGTAAATGAAAGAATTGAGAATAAAAGAATTGAGAGAATTGAGAATTGAGAAATTGGTGTGTTGAAATAATGAAAAATCACCCATATTTGTACATTTTAAGAATATTTTTGTGATACCTAAACTGCCCCTAAAATTAACCATTTTATTACCATTATTAAGGGTAATTTGAGAAATCCCAAAAATTTATTTATTTATTTATTTTGGAAATTGGGCCCCCAGCCCAATGGCTCTGTCACCTAATGGCTAGTAGCTGTTGGGTGAGGGGTTCCAACGGTTTGGAACCATAGAATTCCAATGGTTCCAACCAATTCGGTTAGGGTAAAAACCCTAACCGAACCGATCAGATTGCGGTTCGGTTCCGGTTCGAACCGAAACATTGGCTGGGTCTACTGGAAAGAGCACTGACGGATCTATAAAGGGTACGGTGGGGGCAATTGCCCCCACTCGCCCAACAAAAAAAGTAATTTTTTATTTTTTATTTTATAAATTTATTATATAATATATATTAGAAAAATAATAATAATTAAATAACACTCATAAATATATTTATTTATTAATTTTTTTAAGTTGAATTTTTAACATAATTAATATATAAGCTTAAGTCCAAATTAGTTAAAAGAAATACAATACACACTTTTGCATCAATCTCATTCTTAAACATGTCTAAATTAAAACAAATAAAAAAATAATAATCTATCTTTCTATAATTCCCTACTCCCTACTGATTTCTTCATTTCTCTGCAACTTTGTTTTTTTTTTTCCACTACCAGCAATAGCAAGCAATCAACGGTTCAATATTTGACAATATTTTTTTTAAAATATACTCATTTATGTGTTTTTCCATTTGCAAATGAATATGAATTTCATTATATTTAAATAAAAAATTACGGTTATGTTCAGGTTTGGTTATTGAACTTCTAATTTATGAATATATTTGTAGTGATTTTTTTTTATTAAATTACGTCGTGTACAGTTGTAATGTATAAAATATTCACATATAAATATAAATATAAATATTTTATATGTTTTTTATTTAACTTTACCCACACTGACTTGATTTTCTAAATACGCCACTGGGAATGAGTGATTTGACGATTGACCGGCGTAAACACACACATATAACGCAAGCGCACGTATCGTTCAAGTAGCATAAAAATATCGATCCCACGAGGACTTAATTCCTACTGTTGTTATTAATTATTGATACTATTTATTTACATGTATCTAATTATAGGGAGAATAGAATGATTGTTTGATTGGTTGGTTGAATGTGGTTTTCCTTAATTAAAATAAATAAAATAAACAAAAGAAAATACTAAGGAAAATAACAAAAGACTCAAATATCTAGGGTTGTGAATCTTTCTAATATCTTTTAAAAGATGAAGTGATTATTTTATGTTTGTGTAATAAATCGGTTTACTAACCTGGCATATGAAATTATGCGAAAGCCTCTGTCGATGGTCAGACGCAAATACCCAGTTTAACCAATTGAACCATATGTCTATGTCAACCAAATTATCTGGATTCATTAAGTTTAAGTTCCAATTATGGCTACCCCCGCCCGACAGGTATATGTCTATCTTGTAAGGAAATCTATTAAGGGTTATATATCCTCAAGGAAGATCGTGGGCTATTAATTCTAAGGCTGAAACCTAAAATTCCTTTGTCAAGTTTATTTTAGATTTACCACATCAAACTTATTGGTGACCAGACAACAAGAAGCATTAACCTTAAGACTTAATAAGTAAACCTTTAAATTACCCAAACTATAAAATAACTCCTTATAAACCGGTGATATTAGAATTCATCACAACCTCAGATAACTAACACATAACTAGGGCTGGTAAAAACTTAAAAGTAAAAGACATAAAGTAAAAATGCTGAAAAGTAATTGCGGTAAAGTAAAAGCTGAAAAGTAAATTACAATAAAATAAAATGCTAAGGTAAAAGGATCAACTTTTACTATTACTAATTTAGATATCTCCCTTAATATAATATATTAATTGTGATTATTTTACCAACCAGTCATATAGGCGGTAACCTGATTAAGTCAAATTAAGTCCAACCAGCCATAAAGGC
The DNA here is from genome assembly GCA_019454045.1 of Zanthoxylum bungeanum. Lineage (NCBI taxonomy): Eukaryota > Viridiplantae > Streptophyta > Magnoliopsida > Sapindales > Rutaceae > Zanthoxylum > Zanthoxylum bungeanum. The sequence goes on along the minus strand of SKCR01038438.1, from coordinate 15,284 downwards.
GGAACCAAAATAAACCTGTCATATAAGCGGTAAGAAAATTTAATTATCAACCGACCAATCTGACGGTATCCTCATTAAGTCAATATTTTAAATAGTGAATATATTATATTTAAGGGAGATTAATCTAAATAGCAATAGTAAAGGAATTACCTTTCACCCTAGCAGGGGGAAGTTACCTCCTCATGGTGAATAGTAAAAAATGTAAAAAGTAAAGAAAGTAAATTACTATTATTACAGAACGTAATTAAAATTAATTACAAAACTAAAATTTAAAAGAAAACTAGATAGAAAACTCCCTATTTACATCAGAGAATTCAGAGAGGAAGGTACATTTGAAACTGAAACCTTGAGCTCAATTTATAGGCACGGATAGGCCTCCAGCGTCGCGACACCAAAGCCTTTGGCATCGCGACGCCAGCGCTTTTTGGCGTGGCATGCTGAGGTGATGACACGTGGCGATTCAGATAAGGAGATAATGCGACACGTGGCGAGGCGGCTAACAGCTCAATTATTACGACACGTGGCGGCTTCTGATTGGCTGATTTCAGATTCTTATCCGCCACGTGTCATTCGGATAATTGAATCAATAATTGGTGCTGACGTGGCGCTGACGTGGCGATTGTGACTGTCGGCATCATAGAATTGCGACACATGGCACGCTGTGATTGGTTGATGATGACGTGACGATGACGTGGCATTTTGACTCGGTCAACCAGTGATGTGGACGATGACGTGGCTAACAAGTGGAGTGACACATGGCGACATGTGGCGATGGCGATTGTCGGCACCGTAGGATGATGACACGTTGCACGGCGCACGTTATCAGATCGGCTGTGATGGTGACACATGGCACGACGCACGTTAGCAAAGTCAAATTTTTCTGACTTGTGGACCCTGCGCACGTTAGCACTGTTCGGCGCACGTTAGGCGTCGCGACGCTGAAAATTACCAAAATGCCCTTTTTTTTCCAATTTTTACTGTTTTGCTCCAAATCACCTCCAGAATGTCCTGAAACTTTATTTATCTACAAAATAACACAAAACACATCAAAATATTCACAAAACTCAAGAAACTATATAAAATATTAGATCAAATGAGTGGGAAATAGTGATATAATTACCACTCATCACACCCCCAAACCTAACATTTGCTAGTCCTCGAGCAAAACATAGAATAAAATAACATAAACATCTTTAAAATAAAATTTAACTAAGCCACTTTCGTAGGGATCACGGTCGCATTTAGCGCATGCAACGAGCCTTTAAACCCCTAGGTGTCCCTAGTGGACGAGTTGTAGTCTCGTGAGGGTTTACAGCAATGATACCCACAAACATTTTACAAAAGTAAAAAGGTAGTGAAACTAATGCACACAAAAGCAAAAAGACAAACGAAAAGAGAATAAAGAAGTTAGTGACTAATCAGGTGAAACTTTTACTCCAAGTTACTAGTTGTTTTCTTTCTTTCTAAATTACTGAATAAGTAAATTCTCCGATTATTTTACCATTCTCCATATACACAGCCAACAAAATATTAAACAACTTATTTTTTCCCACAACAGTCATAAGTGCAGTTGATAAGAGATAATATTTTTGTCCTAAAGTTTTATCAGAATTCACACATTTTTTTAGCAATGGAATAATTTTTTTGATTTTTCTGATTTTTCTTTGATTTTTGATTTTTTTTATTTATATACAATATTCCTTAATGATGTGCGACGAAGCCTAAAATAATAGCCTAAAAAAATAATGACGAAGCTTAAAATAATTTGATTAATTTGACATGAAAACTATTGCAGTGAAAGCCTAATAAAATAATGACGAAGCTGCGATTAGAACTAAAAAATAATTTGATTAAATTGACATGAAAACTATTGCCGTGAAAGTCTAATAAAATAATGACGAAGCTGCGATTAGAACTAATCGCAAATAGGATTGATAAATGTATCAGATTTTGAAAATATTATCCTTAAATTTAAGTATTATTTGTTAATATTTTTAAGATATTAAAAAACTCAATTTAATGATATTCTCATTATGCTTTTTCAGATCCGAACTTAAATAAAAATACTTAGAATGAGAATGTCAAAATCTCTTGTGAAAAGGGTAGATTTTCCTAATGTTATATTTATATCAAGACTCTTAAAATCCACCACAATCCATCTTTTAGTGAAATCTTAAAAAACCAGTGGATTTTTGAATATCCCTATATTTAACATATAATTTAAAATCTTAATTGAATAGAATAAGATTTTAAAAGACTTATTAAGATTTTAGTTGAATACAATAAGATTTTTAAAGACTTTTAAATATCTTAATTGAATACCTATTGATTTTAAAAATACAAAATAATCATATATATTCTAGATTGAATACACCCGTTAGATTATTTTGGATGAATTTTGAATTGTAAATATTATTTTAGATGTTAAATTGTTATATAATCCTATATATTCTCGATGGCCAAGTTTTTGGGATTAAATTATTGGTAGTATCACAGTGTTATCAATTACATATGTAGTGGTGAAGCTATAGATCAACAGAGCAATGATATATAGATTAAACAGAGATTAAATGATGATAAAATTACCATCAAAATGACATTAATTTAATTTAATTTATTTTTATTTACTATAAAAATGAAGTCATTTTGATGATAAATTTATCCCTATTTTTTCTTGTTTTAGTCTTCTTATCATTCTCCCGTCAGTATTAGATATGACTATGTTGAAAATGAATTATATTTGAGGAAATATATATTGAAAAATATACATATGTGTAGACACTGCATTTTTGCATAGAGCCCAATGATGAGCCTCGTAAGGAGGCACTACCCGATAAGTTGTGGAAGTAGCGGGAAACGGACGTCGGAAGGGAAAATTCTAAAATTAATAGCTCGTCAAATTTAAAATCGCTAGTTAGCCGCGGGTTCGCTCAGTCGATTCCTGTTTCAAACATTAATCTTGGCCCAAAGCCCATACGCACCCATCAAAAGCCCACATGCACAACCCTAACCCTAATACACCACTATATAAAGACCACTAAACAAAAATCCGAGGCAGCCCCCAGATGAGTGGTAATTATATCACTATTTCTCACTCATTTAATCTAATATCTTGTAAAGTTTCTCGGGTTTTGTGAATGTTTTAATGTGTTTTAGTGTATTTTACAGATAAAATAAAATTAGGACTTAATAAAATCATTTAGGATGAAATATGGGTCAAATAAGGGTAAAAAATGGACTTGGCATTTTGATTTTGGAGATTGAAAACTTGAAAGGGCGTCACGAAGTACAGTTTCAGAAATTCCAATTTTGGGCAACTGTCGTATTTTGGGCATAACCTTTTACTCCGATATCGAATTGAGGTGATTCAAGTTGCAGATTAAAGAAGACTCAAAGATCTACAACTTTAAAAGTCAAAATAATTTCGAATTCGGAATTTTCCATGACCGAAATTGATGAACAATCAAGTTTATTTTGTGTAATTACAATAGTCATTTTCAAAATATAAAAAAAAATTAAAAAAAATAAAAAAAAAATGAAAATTGTCAAACTTCCACCAAACATGCTTGCATGTTTGGTGGAGGATTTGGTGCCATGTTTGGTGCCATGTTTGATGCCATGTTTGGTGCCATGTTTGGTGGAGCAATTTGTGGAGCAATTGGTGGAGAAATTGGTGAAAGCCTTTAGATTTTCCTATAAATACCAAGCCATTTCATTTGTAATTCTCATACTTTCCTTAGGTTTTTGTAAGGAATTTAAGGATTGCATCTTATTTGTATTTATTTTTAACATTTAAATTATGTATTTTAATTTTCAGTAATAGTAGTAGTTTCTTTTACTTCTCTTTTCTTTTATGTTTAGTAGTTAGATTTCCGCTGGGGAAATGGTGAAACTTTTATTATTTTAATTTAGATTAATCTCCCTTAATTATAATATGGAAATTATAATTCAAAGTAAAAGGTTATACCGCCTTAATGGCTGGTTTTATTTATTTGACATAATTTGACACCGTCTATATGGCCGGTCTTTATGTGACAGATGATTACCGCCTATATGTCTGGTTTATGGACAAATAATGATACCGCCTTTATGGTCAGTCGGACTTAATTAAAATCTGACTTAATGAGGATACCGCCTATATGGCTGGTTGGTAATATCACTGATAAATTCTATATTATAGTAAGGGAGATTTCTAAATTAGAAGTAGTAAAGGTGGATCCCTTAACCCCCAGTATTTTATTTTTATTCTAGGGAAGTGATGAAACATAATATTAACATGCTTAATAATTGATTTAATTATATTATGGGTAATTCTTTAGTTTGTTTATCGAGTCTTAAGCTTAATGTTTCTTGTTAACTGGCCATTAATAAGATTGATTTGGTAAACTTAAAATGAACTTGACGAATGGATTTTAGGTTTTAGCCTTAGATTCAATTGCTCACGATCTTCCTTGAGGATAGATAACCCTTTAATAGATTTCCTTACAGGATAGACATATACCCGTCGGGCGGGGGTAGCCACTATTTGAACTTGAAGTTAATGAATTCATGTAACTTGGTTAACATAGATATATGATTAATTGGGTTATTTGAGTGTTTGCATCTGACCATCGACAGAGGCTTTTGCATATCTTCGTGTTCCAGGTTAGCAAACTGACTTATTACACATATATAAGAGAATCAATTCATCTTTAAGATAATATTATGTGGAATCACAACCCTAAATCTTTGTGTCTTTTATTTATTTTTCTTAGTATTTTCTTTTTTTTATTTTATTTAAGCGAATCCACATTCAACCAACAAAAATCAATCATTCTATTCTCCCTTAATTAGATACTTGTAAATAAATAGTATCAATAATTAATAACATCAGTAGGAATTAAGTCATCGTGAGATCGATATTTTTATACTACTTGAACGATATGTGAGCTTGCGTTATACGCGTGTGATTACGCTAGTCAAGTTTTTGGCACCGTTGCCGGGGAATTATATTTCTTGAGTTATTAATTTTGAAGCTATCTAATTTACTTGTATCTAATTTTCTTTATTTTTATCTGTAATTTTTATTTCTTTCTTTTGTTTTCAGGTGGTTGAAAAATGGAACATTACTGGGAGATTGAGAGATCACGAGCTTTACTAGAAGAAGATACACCCCAAATCTGGGAGCAACAGTCCGATTTTCTGAGGCCTGTTGTCCAGCTCAACAACTATCACTGGATTTCAGAACCAATCAATACTACATTTTCTCAACAGAACGAAATGGGGAGATGTGTGATATGTGATGGTAACCACCCGAGTGATCAATGTATATACCTGTCAGAGTGGCAGAATTATTGGAATCATTCAATGTACGAAGAACCATCATATTTTCCATCTTATCCACCATCTACCTACAATATTCATCAAGAATCAGAACCATCAGAGGAAGAACAATTGGTCGGTATGCTCAAAGATTTGTTCAAGAAACGAGACGAAAAGTTGGATACAATGCGTGAAACATTCCAGAATCAACTCGAAAGTATTCAGAGACAATCATCATCCATTCAGAGACTGATATATCAAATGAGACAATTAACAGAAAACCAGAGCTACATACCTCAAGAAGCATTTTCAGATGAAACTGACGAAGCCTTCAAGTACCAATCATTTCATAATGACACTTTAATAAATGAGGAGGCTGAGCAGTATCAACAACCAGAGGTATCAGTTCAGGAGCCCAAACCAGCAAAATCTCGATTTGATTTTTATTATTCAGACTCTGACGAAGATGAAGCTGAGCTGTTTGTACCAACTGCACCAACAAGGGAGGATCAAAATTTCCATCTTCAAAATGAAGATCTTGGAGCGTCCATTGCACAAATGTTTGAAGAAGATCTACCAAAGCCAATCATTTCACTCAGATCAGAGGATGAAGACCTAAAATCAAACATATCTTTACATCATCAGATTGACATTTATGGAGCATGCATTTCACAAATGACAGATGAAGAATTGAAAGCGGAAATCCTAAAATATATCTGTGAAGAAAAGGTAGAGCAAGAAGCATAGCAAATGGAGGAGCAAATGTCTAACCTTATTGAAGATCCAGTGAATTCAGGCGAAACATCACTGTTTTGGGGAGTGCAAATCAAAGATATCGCCCAGATGCTTGACAAAATGGAACTTCCATTCAAAGTCAAGCATCATACGAGACCTCTTGATTTTCTTTCTTTCATTTCAGGAACCACTGGAGCGATAAAGAATAAAAATGTGACACAAGCACTGAATATAACAAAATTTTTTTTGCCACTTTACCGTTGGAATAGACCCTTCAAAAGCAATGTTCACTGGATTGTCTTGAATCAGACGTCCAAAACCACGCTGAAACCTCCATAACAGATGGATTTCAGTCACGTATGGCTGAAGACGAAAAATTTAGCGCTAACAGGGAGGCAACCCATGCAGTTTATTATAATTTTTGTTTTCATATTTTGTGTATACATGTTGTAGAGTTTTTAATTTTGTGTGTTAGTTTTGTAGGGAAAGGCACAAACGGAGCATTTAAGGAGGAACGGTGTTTGGCAATCACAAAGATGAGATTTAAGTCATTAGTAATGGTTGAGTAAATAATGAATTCTTGAGACGCATCCTTATGAATTTATACTAAGCTAGTAGCGTATTGCGTACACAATTCTGTTGCCTTAATAATTGATTTGATTTGTTTTTCTGTTTTTATTTCCTTTAATTTTGCCGACAATATCTAAACTTTTTAACTTTTCACGATTTATTTTAACGTTCATCTAATAATTATCATTTGGCAGATACTAGTGCTACTATTACTCACCCATTTTAAGGTTCTATAAATTCAGCTCTACATTTCTCTCTTCGACACATCCAGATATACATCTAAATAAGAGAGAGAAAATGGAAGCAACTTCACAGCAGCGAGTCAAGCGAATTTGTGTTTTCTGTGGATCCAAATATGGTAATAAACCAGAATTCATTGAGGCTGTAAAGGAATTGGGGAGAGTCATAGCAGAACGAAATATGCACCTAGTATATGGCGGTGGCAATCTTGGATTGATGGGAAGCATTTCAAAAGCCGTTCAGGAGGGTGGTGGTCACGTTTTGGGAATCATTCCAAAAACTTTGGCGGACGAACACATAATCGGAAAAACAAATGGAGATGAACGCATTGTCTCGGGGATGTCTGAGCAACTCCTTGAAATTGTCAATACTGCTGATGCGTTTATTGCTTTACCATGTGGGCTCGGAACATTTGAAGAAATATTCACAGTGGAATGATGGGCGCACTTGAACATTCATCGGAAGCCCATTGGATTACTCAACATTGATCATTTTTTCGATTTTCTGTTTGTATTTCTTGCGGAAGCCAAAAGACTTGAGTTCGTCACAAAATCAGTACAAGATATTTTCCTGACTGCAATAAAGGCCGAGGAATTAATTGACCAAATTTTAACATTTTAACCAAAAATCGACCACATTCTTTCCAAGTTGAACTAGTCAGATAGCATCGTAGTAAGATGCGTAAATTGGACATAGATCTTTATCAGTAATTTTTTTCATAGAATTTCAATGAACCAGGTATGATCGTCTAAACTCTTCTTCTACTGTTTAAGACATTGGGGACAGTGTCTCATTTAGGTTTGGGGGAGGGAATAATTGATTAGTATCTTGTTTATTTTGTGTTATTTTTATTAGATTTTTAGTCCAAAATTTTTTCGAAAAAAATAAAATAAAAATTGAAAAATTTTACAAAAAAAATATTTTGTGTTTTTATTTTTAACTTGATTAATCAGGTGAAATTGGTGAGAGATAACTGTGTAAGGAGTTTTCACTCTTGATACGTATCTCAAACCTATTTTCGAAACAAGTTAATTTTTGTTTATTTCATTTTGAATTATTTAATTTGTGAATTCTCTATAAAAAAGACTAAAATGGATCTTCATATGCTCAGTTGGCAGGTATTATCAACATGCATGGTAACATACGGACATGAGCTGTAATTGAAAAGTTTGTAATATTCAGTGCTCTAGTTTAATTGGAGGAAGCATCTATAATTGGCAATGGAGTAAAAAAAAATTTGAGATCCGAGTTATTAAGTCTGTAAGGGTGTCTTAACACCTAGTGCCCTAAAACCAACTAGTTTGGGAGTCACTGGCCCAAAGCTCACTACATGGATCGAAGATGTTCCCAAAAAAAAAATTATATCTGAAGTCTGAGTAATTAAGTCCTCAGGGGTGTCTTAACACCTAATGCCCTAAAGCCAACTGGTTTGGGAGTCACTGGCCCAAAGCTCGCTACATAGACGGAAGATATTGTATATAAATAAAATCAAAAATCAAAGAAAAAAAATCAGAAAAATTATTCAATTGCTACAAAAAGGTGTGAATTCTAATAAAACTTTAGGACAAAAATATTACTCTCTTCTCAACTGCACTTGTGATTATTGTGGGCAAAATGAGTTGATTAATATTTTGTTGGTTGTGTATATAAAGAATGGTAAAAATAATCAGAGAATTTACTTATTCGGTAATTTAGAAAGAAAGAAAACAATTACTAACTTGGAGTATAAGTTTCACATGTTTAGTCACTAACTTCTTTATTCTCATTTCTCTTGTCTTTTTACTTTTGTGTGCATTAGTTTTACTATCTTGTTACTTTTATCAAACGTTTGTGGGTATCGATGCTGTACGCCCTCACGAGACTACAACTCATCCACTAGGGACACCTAGGGGTTTAAAGGCCTGTTGCATACGCTAAATGTAATCGTGATCCCTACGAAAGTGGATTAGTTTAATTTTAATTAATTATTATATTATTTTTCTCAATGACTATCAAAATGTTAGGTTTGGGGGTGTGATGAGTGGTAATTATATCACTATTTCTCATTCATTTAACCTAATATATTGTAAAGTTTCTCAGGTTTTGTGAATGTTTTAATGTGTTTTAGTGTATTTTGCAGATAAAATAAAATTGGGACTTAATGGAATCATTTAGGACAAAATATTGGTCAAATAAGGGTAAAACATGGACTTGGCATTTTGATTTTGGAGATTGGAAACTTGAAAGGGCGTCACGAAGTACAGTTTCGAAAATTCCAGTTTTGCGCAACTGTTGTATTTTGGGCATAATTTTTTACTCAGATATAATATTAAGGTGATTCAAGTTGCAGATTAAATAAGACTCGAAGATCTACAACTTTCAAAGTCAAAATAATTTCGAATTCTGAAGTTTCTATGACCGAAATTGATGAACAATCCAGTTTATTTTGTGTAATTACTATAGTCATTTTCAAAATATAAAACAAAATAAATAAAATAAAAAAATGAAAATTGTGAAACTTCCACCAAACATGCTTGCATGTTTGGTGGAGGATTGGTTCCATGTTTGGGGCCATGTTTGGTGGAGCAATTTGTGGAGCAATTGGTGGAGAAATTGGTGGAAGCCTTTAGATTTTCCTATAAATACCAAGCCATTTCATTTGTAATTCTCATGTTTTCCTTAGGTTTTTGTAAGGAATTTAAGTATTGCATCTTGTTTATATTTATTTTTAACATTTAAATTATGTATTTTAATTTTCAGTAATAGTAGTAGTTTCTTTTTCTTCTCTTTTCTTTTATGTTTAGTAGTTAGATTTAAATTGGCTCAGTATCCTGAACGATACTATCACAACATCAATTCTGAAACATTCTTCTTCCTTTTCATCGTTAGGGAATTTCATGGCTTTGAAAACATTGAATGTAACTTCTTGGTCCTGAACTTTCATGGTTAGTTCTCCTTTTTGTACATCAATCACAGTTCGTCTTGTAGCCAAAAATGGTCTACCAAGGATGATAGGTATATCTTTGTCTTCTTCCATGTCAAGGATAATGAAATCTGCTGGGAGAATGAGTTTATCGACTTTGACCAGCACATCTTCAACGACTCCTCTCGGAAATACGAGCGTTCGATCAACAAGTTGCAGAGAGACTGAGATAGGCATTGCTTCTCCAATTTGCAGTTTCCTGTAAATAGAAAAAGGCATTAAGTTAACTTTTGCACCCAAATCACATAAAGCCTTACCGATATAATGTTATCCAATGGTGCATGGTACAATAAAACTGCCAGGATCTTTCAACTTCGGGGGAAGTTTCCTCTGAATGATGGCACTGCATTCTTCTGTTAATGCTACTGTCTCGTAGTCTCCCAATCTTCGTTTTCATGAAAGAATATCTTTCATGAATTTGACATAGCTGAGTATTTCTTCCAAGGCTTCCGCAAATGGAATGTTGATATGCAGCTTTTTGAAAACCTCTAAGAAACGAGCAAATTGCTTGTCCAGTTTGTTTTTCTGAAGATGCTGTGGAAAAATGTGGAGGTGGAGTGATTTGATTTTTTTTTTCCTTTGCTTTTTTTTTTCCTCCATTTGTTTCTCTGCTTCTTTTGGAACTTCTTTAATGGATGCTTTGATTCCAATATTTTTGTTGATTTCAGTACCGCTTTTCAAAGTAATGGCCTGACATTGTTACTTCCCTCAGTTCCTTGGATTTGGTTCTGTGTTGCTGGGAAGATTCCCTAACGGTCTGTAACTCTGCCAGTTGTCCAATTTTATTCTCCAGTGCTTTAATGGAAGCAGATTGGCTTTGATTGATTGTTGTTTGGGCTTGAAACATAGCATCGTATTTTGCTTCTTGCTTTTTGAATATCTCTGTGAACTATTCTTTAATTTCTAGTTCTTTTTCATACTCTTGGCATTTGTTCTGCTGTTGGAATATAGGTGGTGGATTATTCTTTTGCCCTGAATTATTGCTCCATGAAAAATTGAGATGATTCCTCCACCCTGGGTTATAGGTGTTGGAATATGGATTGTTCCCCTGTCTGTTGAAATTGTTGACATAGTTCATCGTCTCTTCTTGTTGAACTGGTTCTGGTGCTCCTCCATATGGTGAACTTGTGGATCCAATATTGCTTTGCATGTTGAGAGTCTCCATGAATTTACATATCTGATCCAGCTTGGCACTAACTGCTGTATTGGCTGGCTCCAACTTCATAAATTCCAGCAATTCTTTGGATCATGCTCTTTTTCTGTTGGCCATAAGGAATTATTATTGGTCATTTCTTCGATTAGGTCCCAGGCTTGATCTTCTCATTTTGCCATTAAATCTCCTCCAACAGCATCATCAATTGCGGTTCTCATCAGTCCAGAAAGTCCATTATAAAAAGTTTAGACTTGAAGCCATTTTGGAATCTCATGGTGATGACATTTTCGGAGTAAATCTTTGTACCTTTCCTAAGCTTCGTAGAGAATTTCCGAATCAAGTTGTACAAAAGATGTGATGTCAATCCTCAGTTTTGCTGTTCTAGCTGGTGGAAAATATATTGCAAGAAATTTGGTGGCTAAAGTTTTCCAAGTTGTGATGGAACCTGCTGGTAGTGAATGTAGCCAAGCTTTTGCTTTGTCTTTCAAGGAATATGGAAAAACATACAGTCTCATTGCTTCTTCAGCTCATCGGTTGTAATTGAAAGTGCCGCAAACTTTCAGGAAGTTGCTGATGTGGGCATTAGGATCTTCAGTTGCATTCCCCCCAAACTGAACTGACTGCTGAATCATCTGAATGCATGTTTTGATGTCACACGCATTTGCTAGTAAATGAGGAATGATTCTGTCTCGAATGGGAATTGGTGGTGCAACTTCCAAAGTTTCAGGTTCCATGTTAACAATTCTTTCTCACCCTTCTCACATTTCTCTTCTCAATTGTCTGATGGTTCTTTCAATTTCTGGGTCAAGCGGTCGGAGTTCAAAGCTTCTGGTTCGTCTCATGTAGTGTCTGAGAACCTGAAACACAAAAAACAAAAACAATAAGTAAAAAGAAATTAGATACAAGTAAAGGTATCTGACCTCAAAACTAATAGTGAAAGATAAATAAGTCCCCGACAACGGCGCCAAAAACTTGACCGGCGTTGTCACACGCGTATAATGCAAGCGCACGTATCTTTCAAGTAATATAAAACATATCGATCCCACGAGGACTTAATACCTAGCTATTAATTTTATGAGGCCAAATGATTACTAGTATCTAACAGATTGATTGATTGACTGGGTGATGACTTTAAACTTAAAAACAAGTAAATAAAATTACGCAAAAATAGGTTGAGGAAAATTCAAATTGATAAAACTATCCAGGGTTGTGAATTCTTCCAATATTTTTTAAAAGATGAAGTGGTTCTTTCACATTTGTGCAATATATTGGTTTATTAACCTGAAACACGAAAATATGTAAAAATCTCTTCTGATGGTCAGATACAAATACCCAGTGTAACCCAATTAATCATATTCATATGTCAACCAAATAACCTGAATTCATTAAGATTAAGTTCCAATTATAGTTACTCCAGCCCGACATGTATATTCCTATCATGTAAGGAAATCTATTAAAGGGTTATCTATCCTTAAGGAAGATCGTGAGTTATTAAGTCTAGGGTATTAAACCTAAAATCCATTTTCCAAGTTCATTTTAAGTTTACCAGTTCAATCTTATTAATGGCCGGTTAACAAGAAGCATTAAGACTAAGGCTCAATAAATAAACCTTTATATTACCCAAACCGTAAAACAACCCATTATTAACCGGTGATATTGAAATTCATCACAACCCCAGATAACGGGCTTAGCTACGACACATATCTAAGGCTAATAAAAGCTTAAATAAAATAAAAGACATAAACTAAATACTGGAAATTAAATAAAGTAAATGCTGGAAATAAAAAAAATGTAAAAGTACAATAAAAGAAAAAGCTAGGGTTAGAGGATCCACTTTTAATATTTCAAAATTTGAAATCTCCCTTATTCTCAATGTTTATCGATTAATTAACTAGATCATAAAGGCGGTAATTTCATTTGTCCCAATTAAATCCAACCGACCATATAGGCGGTAACACAGTTATTACCTAAACCGACCATATAGGCGGAAACTACGTCTGAAATGAAAAACCGACCATATAGGCAGTAAATAAGGTTGTCACATAAACCGGCCATATAGGCGGTAACTAATTAATCCAAATTTTAATTAAAATAAGGGAGATTAATCTAATTCATTATATTAAAAGTCTCACTTTTTCACCACAGCAGAATGAGGTTACCTGCTCATGCTGTAAAAGAAAACACACAAAATTTTATTAAATAAATAAAACTTAAATACAAGAAAACTTAAATAATATATAAGACACTTTCCTTTAGATTTTCATGGAGAAACTCCCCCAAAGAAAGCATGAAAAATTTACAAAGTTAAGTTTGTTATTTATAGGAAAATCTAAAGGCTTCCACCTATTTCTCCACTAATTGCTCCACCAATTGCTCCACCAAACATGGCACCAAACATGACATCAAACATGACACCAAACATGGCACCAAACATGCAAGCATGTTTGGCAGAAGTTTGACAATTTTTTACTTTTTTATTTTATTAATTTTATTTTATATTTTGAAAATGACTATAGTAATTACATAAAATACACTAGATTAATCATCAATTCGGCCTTCTAAATTTTAGAATTCGAAAATATTTAAATCTTCAAAGTTGTAGATCTTTGTGTCTTCTTTAATCTGGCACTTGAATCAACTCAATCGGATATCGGATGAAAAAGTTATGGCCAAAAATACCAAACTTGCGTAAAATTGGAATTTAGGACTGCACTTCGTGACGCGTATAGTAAATTACCGTTTTCACCATTTTTTGCTCCGAGTTTCATCGTTTTAGCCCCGAGTTGATTCCATTAAATCCTAATACTTTATTTATCTACAAAATACATCAAAACACATCAAAACGTTCATCAAACCCGAGAAACTAAATAAAATATTAGGTAAAAGGGGCGGCAAAAATTGATATATTTTCCGCTCATCAGGTACGCACGTGTTCGGATAGTCCGATAACTGTATTTACTGCCAACATATCCAGGAATCTCTTGGATCGCTTCCCAAAGATTCACTAATGACATTTGACTCGTATAGAATTAATCTGGGATTAAGTATGAGAGAGAAAATTAATCTGGGATTAATTGCGGTAAGAATTAATCTGGGATTAAATTCATATAGAAGAGAGAACGCATTAATTTAGAATTAATTGATAAAATAAAGTTAATAGTTAAATTAGATTTTTTCTAATTAGGCAAAAATAATATATTAGATATATTAATTGAAATTAGATTTCAATACGAAATTAAAATTGAATTTTAATTTGGGCGAACGAATTAATTTAGAATTAATTCGAAAGTCACTATCGTAATAATTTCGCTAGGCATAATTATTTAATCAAACCTTACAAACATGTCAGCCACCTTTGACGAGATTTTACCCATGGAGACCGAAAATGTTTCTTCGTATCTCTAGATACGCTATTGTTCATATCCGTTCCTAATCGAGGGCTGCTACATCGTCCAGGAGCCTGCATATACCGACAGGGTCATTCGAGCGAGAGCTCAGTTCGTCTAATCTGTAGGATGGCCGGTCAAGCAAGCAGTCCAGTCTCGTTTAATTCAGCGGAGAGATGAAGATAGCAGGCCTAAGTGAATCAAGCATCCAACCCACCAAGTGAACGGCCCAACGATCTTCAAACATCCCACTCAAATTAGGCCCAGAAAAGAGGCCCAACCCGCCTTTTACTCCCTGGCCCAATAAGCAGTTCACCATGCTGTGCCCCGCCTAATTGTCTTCCCCTTTCCTTTCCAAAAACAACAGGCCCATGCAGCCCATCACTGAACGCACATGGCAGACCAATTAAACAAGAGCAGGCCCAAGTACACCGGCCCATGTTCTGAAGACCAAAACGCAACCCAGCATCAACAGCTGCCCGAACAAACAAAACATTCCCACCGATTTGACTCAGAATGAGATCAAACCCAGAAATTCCGAAGAACCTGATGAAGATCAAACCCAGAAAGATGAAGAGGATCAAAGCACTCGGCCCGATTTACTTGCCCAACAGGCCCTGACACTCACGCCTACAACTTCAAAACAGCCCCTCGTGTCTTTAAAAAACCACATGACAAACAAATTCATCAGGAGTAAGCCACGTTAATTTCAGGAAAACATGGAGATCAACTTGATGAAACTTGATCAAGCCCAAGCCCAATATATTAGGCCCAAGAAACTTGACCCACTCACAAGTGCATCATCCCCTTCACAAGACAAGCAGCCGAGCTGCACAATGCAGACAACATCTAAACAGGTCCAATATGAAAAACTCTCAATATCAGGCCCAAAAGCAACACAAAGGCTCAAGCCCAAGTTCACGAAACTTCAAGGCCC